>SJYV01034996.1:940189-1025172 GCA_006410875.1 Neotragus pygmaeus | reverse complement strand
GATTCTCCAGGCAAGAACACTGGAGTGGGTTGCCATTTCCTTCTCCAGTGCATGAAAGTGAAAAGTGAAAGTGAAGTCACTGAGTTGTGTCCAACTCTCAGCGACCCCATGGACTGCAGCATACCAGGCTCCTCCGTCCATGGGATTTTCCAGGCAAGAGTACTGGAGTGGGGTGCCATTCCTTCTCCTAGTTCCGATTAAATTAGATACAGAATTCTATCATCAGGAAAAAAAAAAATACTTAACAATGAATGATAATCACACTAATAATATTGACTAAGGGAAAGGCTCAGCTCTTACATGAACTTCTAAATTAACCACACACACTCAAACAATTTTAGTAAGGCAGTTTTTTCATAGATCACATCCTTGTCTTGGTGAAGGGGCTTGTATAACTCGATGAAGCTATGAGCCATGTCATGCAGGGCCACCAAAGATGGATGGGTCATAGTGGAGAGTTCTGACAAAACATGGTCCAATGAAGGAGAGAATGGCAAATCACTATTGGGACCCCAATATTTTTGTTTCAAGAACCCCATGAACAATATGAAAAGGCAAAAAGATATGACATGGGAAGATGAACTTTCCAAGTGAGTAGAGGTCCAATATTCTACTGGGGAAAAGAGGAGGGCAATTACTAGTAGTTTCAGAAAGAATGAAGCAACTGGGACAAAGCAGAAATGATGCTCATTTGTGGATGTGTCTGGTGGTGAAAGTAAAGTCTGATGCTATAAAGAACAATATTGCATAGCAAGCTGGAATGTTAGGTCCATGATCAAGGTAAATTGGACATGGTCAAGCAAGAGATGGCAAGAGTGAACATTGACATCTCAGGATTCAGTGAACTAAAATGGACAAAAATGGGCAAATTTAATTCAGATAACCATAATTTCTACTACCCAGGGCAAGAATCCCTTAGAAGAAATGGAGTAGCACTCACATTCAAGAAGAGTACAAAATGCAGGATTTGGGTGCAAACTCAAAAATGACAGAATGATCTCAATTCTTTTCCAAGGCAAACCATTCAACAACACTGCAATCCATGTCTATGCCCCAACCATTTATTCCAAAGAAGCTGAAATTGACCATTCTATGAAAACCTACAAGACCTTCTGGAACTAATACCAAAAAAGATCTCCTTTTCATCACAGAGGATTGGAACACAAAAGTAGGAAGTTAAGAGACACCCAGAATAACAGGCAAGATTGGCCATGGAGTAAAAAACGAGAGAAGGCAAAGGCTAACCGAGTTTTGCCAAAAGAATACACGCAAATACCCTTTTCCAAAAACCCAAGAAATGACTCTACACATGGACATCACTAAATGATCAATATTGAAATCAGATTAATTTTGTTCTTTGTAGCCAAAATGGTGAAGCTCTATACAGTCAGCAAAAACAAGACAGGAAGCTGACTATAGCTCAGATCATGAGCACCTTATTGCAAAATTTAGACTTAAGTTGAACAAAGTAGGGAAAACCACTAGGCCATTCAGGTGACCTAAATCAAATCTTTTATGATTATCCAGTTGAGATGACTAATAGATTTGCAGGATTAGATCTGGTAGAATGACAGACTGAAGAACTATGTACAGGAGGTAGTGACCAAAACCATCCCCCAAAAAAAGAAATTCAAGAAGGCAAAGTGGTTGTCTGAGGAGGCATACAAATAGCTGAAGATGAAAGAGAAGAGTCAAAGAAGAAAGGGAATGATATACCCAATTGAATGTAGAGTTCCAAAAAATAGCAAGGAGAGATAAACAAGTCTTCTTAAATGAACAATGCAAAGAAACAGAAGAAAACAGCAGAAGAGGAAAGACTAGAGATTTCTTCAAGAAAACTTGAGATATCAAGGGAACATTTTATGCAGGGAGGGACATGAAAAAGGACAGAAATGGTAAGGACAGAAGCAATTAAGAACAAGTGGTGAGAATACAAAGAAGAATGATAAAAAATATTCTTAATGAACTGGAAAACCATAATAGTGTGGTCACTCACCTAGAAGGGGTACTATAGTATTCACCTAGAAGGGGACATCCTGAAGTATTAAATAAAATGAGCCTTAGGAAGCATTACTACAAACAAAGCTAGTGGTAGTGTCAGAATTCCAGCTGAGTTTTTTAAAATCCTAAAGTATAATGTTGTTAAAGTACTGCATTCAATAAGTCACCAAATTTGGAAAAATCAACAATCTCCACAGGACTGGAAAAGATCAGTTATCATTCCAATCTCAAAGAAGGGCAATGCCAAAGAATGTTCAAGCTACCATACAACTGAGTTCACTTCACATGCTACCAAGGTTATGCTCAAAATCCTTCAAGCTAGACTTCAGCAGTACCTGATCTGAGAACTACCAGATATACAATCTGAATTTAGAAAAGGTAGTGGAACCAGAGATCAAATTGTGATCATTGGTTGGAACATGGAGAAAGCAAAAGTGTTCCAGAAAAAACATCTAGTCTGCTTCATTGACTACACTAAAGTCTTTAATTGTGTGGATCATAAACAACTAGAAAATACTTAAAGAGATGGGAATACCAGACCACCTTACCTGCCTCCTGAGGACCTCTTTGTGGGTGAAGAAGCAACATGGAACAATGGACTGGTTCAAAATTGAGAAAGGAGTACATCGAGGTTGTATATTTTCACCCTACTTGTTTAATTTCTATGCATAGTACATCATGAGAAATGTCAGACTGGATGAACCACAAGCTGGAATCAAGACTGCTGAGGGAAATATTAATAACCTCAGTATGCAGATGATGCCACTTTAATGGCAGAAAGTGAAGAGGGACAAAGCACCTATTAAGGAAGGTGAAAGAGAGTGAAAACCAGGCTTAACACTGAACATTCAAATAAATAATATCATGACATCTGGCCCTATCACTTCATGGCAAATAGATGGGCAGAAAGTGAAAGCAATGGCAGATTATATTTTCTTGGGGTCCCAAATCACTGCAGACAGTGACTACAGCCAAAACATTAAAAATGCTTGTTCCTTGGTGGGAAAGTTCTGTCAAACCTAGGCAGTGTATTAAAAAGCAGAGACAACAAAGTCCATATAGTCAAAGCTATGATTTTTCCAGTAGTCAAGTACATATGTGAGAACTGGACCATAAAGAAGGCTGAGCACAAGAGAATTGATGCTTTTGAATTGTGGTGCTGGAGAAGACTCTTGAGAGTCCCTTGGACTGCAAGGAGATCCAACCAATCCATTCTAAAGGAGATCAGTCCTGAATATTCACTGGAAAGACTGATGCTGAAGCTGAAGCTCCTATACTTTGGTCACCTGATGCAAAGAGCTGACTCTGATCCTTAGAAAGATTGAAAGTGAAAGGAGGAGGGGGTGGCTGAGGATGAAATAGATACCATCACTGACTCAAAGCATGTCAATTTGAGCAGTCTCTGGGAGAGAGTGGAGGACAGAGGAGCCTGAATTATTACAATCCATGGGGTTGCAAAGATTTGGACATGACTTAGTGACTGAACAACAACAAAGGGCAGTTTTATGCAAAAACATACAACTCATATGCTGGTACATACACATGAAAGCACAATTCATTTTTATTTAGGCAGATATACTATTTCCTAACCAATTTGAATAAAGGGCAGTTTAGTTTAAATGCAATTGAATACAAAAATGCTTTAAGCAATCCTACATGCCATTAACATTGTGCCAGGCTCCTCTTTCCACGGTATTTTCCAGGCAAGAATACTGGAGTTTGTGTTATTTTCTTCTCCAGGGGATCTTCCGAATCCAGGGATCAAACCTGCATCTCCTATTTCTCCTGCATTGCAGATGGATTCTTTAGCTACTGAGTAATTGGGAAAGCCTTTTTGTTACCCTAACATTAGACAATTATATTGAATAAGAAAAACATGAAGTGTATTAGTTTCTTTTATTTCATTTGTATGTTAATTCTTTTATTTTATTGTCACAGATAAACAGAATAGTCATTTTTATTAAGAAAACTTGAGGTTTGTTTTTCTCTCAGTGAACCAGAAATAGAACATTCTGATATTGATTAGTCTATCCCTAGATTTTCATTCTCTGAGTTAAATAAGTACAAAAATATATATCAAAATAGTTAACAAAAATGTCAAGAAATGTAATAAAAATCAGTCTTTTTTAATTAGATGCTGGTATATTAGTTTTACTACTGCATCTAATAATATTGGGTTCAATAACTGACAAATTATATAGGCTTACTATCTCATAATTACCTTGGTCTTCATCTTAGTTACTTGTAGCACCAACTTTACAAAAATAAATTAATTAATAATTTTTAAACTAATCAGTTAATATTTGCTATGTACACAGCAGCTGCTAAGTAGCACTTTATCTACTGTTTAGACCAAGCTATGGCTTATTATGTTGTCTAGGACTCTGCAGAGCCAAAAATGCTTTAGGAGCATTAATTTTTAATTTGGCAGCATTATATGCCCCAGTGAGAAAAAAAGAAAAGTTTTTTTTACATTNAACACATCATGAGAAATGTTGGTCAGGATGAAGCATAAGCTGGAATCAAGATTGCTGGGAGAAATATCAATAAACTCAAGCATACAGATGGCACCACCCTTATGGAAGAAAGTGAAGAAGAACTAAAGAGCCTCTTGATGAAAGTGAAAGAGGAGAGTGAAAAAGTTGGGCAAAAAGATGAAAGACTTTTTCTGTGGGGGCTCCTAAATTACTGCAGCTGGTGACTGCAGCCATAAAATTAAAAGAGGCTTACTTCTTGGAAGAAAAGTTCTGACCAACCTAGACATCATATTAAAAAGCAGAGACATTACTTTGCCAACAAAGGTCCGTCTATGCAAGGCTATGGTTTTTCCAGTGGTCATGTATGGATGTGAGAGTTGCACTATAAAGAAAGCAGAAGAATTGATGCTTTTGAACTGTGGTTTCGGTGAAGAATGGAAAATCCTTTGGACTGCAAGAAGATCCAAACAGTTCATCCTAAGGTAGATCAGTCCTGAGTGTTTATCGGAAGGACTGATGTTGCAGCTGAAACTCCAATGCTTTGGTTTTTTGAGGGATAGTTGATTTACAATTTTGTGTTAGTTTATACTGTGCAGCAAAGTTAATCAGTTATACATATGCATATATCCACTATTGTTTTAGATTTCCTTCCCATTTAGATAACTACAGAGCATTAAGTAGAGTTCCCTGTTCCCTGTGCTATACAATCGATTTTCATTGGCTATCTGTTTTATACATAATACTGTATATATGTCAATCTCAATCACCCAATTCATCCCATCTGCTCTTCCCTTCTTGGTAACAGTAAGTTTGTTCTCTACACCTGTGACTCTATTCTGCTTGCAAATAAGTTCACCTTTACTATTTTCCTAGATTCCACATGTAAGTGATATTATACAATATTTACTTTTCTCTTTCTGATTTACTTAGCTCTGTATAACAATTTCAGGGTCCATCCTCATTCCTGCAAACAGCACTATTTCATCACTTTTTATGGCTCAGTAATTAATAGTCCATTGGAATAGGAGATGGCAACCCACTCTGGTATTCTTCCCTACAAATTCCATGGATAGAGGAGTCTGGGGGCTGCAGTCTAGGAAATCACAAAGAGTTGAATACCACTGAACAACTAAGCATAGCACAGCACAATCGTCTATTATACATATGTACCACATCTTTATTCATTCCTAGTCAATAAACATTTAGGTTGCTTCCATACCCTAGCTAGTATAAATAATGCTGAAATGAACATTGAGATGCATACATTGTTCTTCATTCTGGTTTTCCCCAGATATACACCTAGGAGTGGAATTGCTGACCCCTGTGGTAGCAAGGAGATCAAATCAATCAGTCAATCCTAAAGGAAATCAACACTGAATATTCATTGGAAAGACTGATTTTGAAGCGGAAGCTCCAATACTTTAGCCACCTGACATGAAGAGCCAACTAACTGGAAAAGATCCTGACGCTGGGAAAGATCGAGAGCAGGAGGAGAAGAGTGTGACACAGGATGAAATGGTTGGATGGTATCACTGACTCAATGGACATCAGTTTGAGCAACCTCCACGAGATGGTGAAGGATAAGGAATCCTGGCTTGCTGCAGACCATGGGATTGCAAAGAGTCAGACATGACTTAGTGACTAAAAAACGATGGTGGCTTTATTTTAGTTTTTTTAAGGAACCTCCATTCTGTTTTCCATAGTGGCTGTGTCAATTTATATTTCCACCAACAGTGTAGGAGGGTTCCCTTTTTCGACACCCTGTCAACATTTATTATTTGTAGATTTATTGATGATGGTCACTCTGACTGGTGTGAGGTGATACATCATTGTAGTTTTGATTTGCATTTCTCTAACAACTAGTGATGTTTGAGCATTTTTCTCATATGCTTATTGGCCATCTGTATGTCTTCTTGGTTAAATGTCTCCTTAGGCCTTCTATGCATTCAAAACATTCTTCTATTTTTAAAAGATCTCTTCTTATATAATTCAAAAATGTGAGGTTTTTCTTTTTTAAAAAATTACTTTAATCATTTTATTTAATTTATAAAACTCTTGCCTTTGGAATTACATCTTGCTTGATAACAACTATAGTTTCTCCTTTAAATGTTCACATTGAGTAATATAGATTTTAATTTTCACAGAAAATTTTTCTAAGGTGATTATAAATAGTGTTCCTTAATATTAACAACTTCCCCTTTTATATTTAAAAGTTACTGCTTTTACAGGTTATTGTTGCAAAGTAACCAGAAACTGAAAAGTATCTTTCATTAATTTGATCAACAATGCCATTGACATGTTTTCTACTAAAATAATATATGCTTAGAAATCACGATCAAATTTTAAAAGGCATTTTAATTTGCAGTTAATTGAAAAATAAATATACCACCATATGTGAAAAAGGAGTCAAGGATTGTTGGATGGCATCACAGACTTAATGGATATGAGTTTGAGCAAACTTCAGGAGATGGTGAAGAGCAGGGAAATTTGGTATGCTGCAGTNCATTTTAATTTGCAGTTAATTGAAAAATAAATATACCACCATATGTGAAAAAGGAGTCAAGGATTGTTGGATGGCATCACAGACTTAATGGATATGAGTTTGAGCAAACTTCAGGAGATGGTGAAGAGCAGGGAAATTTGGTATGCTGCAGTCCAATGGCACCCCACTCCAGTACTCTTGCCTGGAAAATCCCATGGACGGAGGAGCCTGGAAGGCTGCAGTCCCTGGGGTTGCTGAGGGTCAGACACGACTGAGCGACTTCACTTTCACATTTCACTTTCATGCATTGGAGAAGGAAATGGCAACCCACTCCAGTGTTCTTGCCTGGAGAATCCCAGGGACGGGGAGCCTGGTGGGCTGCCGTCTATGGGGTCGCACAGAGTTGGACATGACTGAAGTGACTTAGCAGCAGCAGCAGCAGTCCATGAGGTTGCAAAGTGTCAGACACAATATACAACTGAAAAACTTTAAAAAAGCTTTACTTGATTTTAAGTAATGTTCTGGATACACATCAACATTTTTCTCTCTTCAGGATTTAAATATTAATTTATTTTAGCCCAAGTTCTTGCTAAGTCTCTTCAGTTGTGTCGGACTCTTTGCGACCCTGTGAACTGTAGCCCTCCAGTCTCCTCTGTCTATGGAATTTTCTGGGCAAGAATCCCAGAGATGAACAATTGCATTGCAGGCAGATTCTTTACCGCAGATTCTTTACCACTGTTTCTTTACCACCTGGGAAGCCCATAAGTATCTTACTTTTGCATTCCCAGTTATAAATATTGTTTCTAACACATGGTAGGTTTTCAACAATCNCAGAGATGAACAATTGCATTGCAGGCAGATTCTTTACCGCAGATTCTTTACCACTGTTTCTTTACCACCTGGGAAGCCCATAAGTATCTTACTTTTGCATTCCCAGTTATAAATATTGTTTCTAACACATGGTAGGTTTTCAACAATAAATATTTTGCTTTTGCTTTTAGCATATTAGTAGTGAAATAAAATAAAAGTGATAAATAAATTATGTCATGTCCTCGAAATGGAGAGTAAAAGGTGAACAAACCATCAAAAGTGTAGCTTATAATTGGGCGGATGCAATCTAGATAAATGAAGTGAACTGCAAGATTATATTTACAAAAGAGCTTGATTTTTAAAAAAATTCAGCAAAATTAAAAAGTATATATATATACAAATGAACTTTCTATTTTAGGCATTTCTAGTGCTCCTAAGCTGACCTACATGGACACTTATCATTTCCCTGTGAAGATCTTTTTTCAGGATTATGGTAAACCTAAACTAAATTGTGTGCTAAATTTGTGATTAATTTAATATACAAGCTAGCCATCTCTATATCAATAAATTATTTTCATCCTTTCCTAAAATGTTTTCCATAGACTACTAATTCCATGAGATTTATTGATTTTATTTATTTATTTATTCAATTTTGGAGGAAATACAAAGGTATCTTTAATCCTCAGCTGACAGAAGGTAGACACAGCAGGCTCATGCTTCAAAAACTGTGTCCACCATCCATGAGGAATCACAAACACAGTCAGGGTTTGTGATGAGGAACAAAGGTATAAGGGCTTTTATACTTCTTTGTTTCAAAAACAGTCATAGGCTGACATCAGGATTAATTGATTTTATACTAGAGTACATGTGGCTAAATATGTTTACATATCACATTTCCCTCTGGAAAAAATGTAATGTAGGTTAAGTGTATTAGGATGTCTTCAAAGCATTTGAATAAAAAATTCTACTGAATTTTTTCAACGAAGTATTTCAAATCTTACCCAAGTATTGGTTATGGAATTAAACACATTCTTATAAACCATTGAAATAAATCAACACATGCACAAAGGTATATCTGTGTATCAGTGCATATTCAGTTCAGTTCAGTTCAGTCACTCAAATAAATGTATACTAATTTAATATGGAATATACTACATTGGAGTTTCATAGGTGGCTCTAGTGGTAAAAAAAAAAAAAAAAAACCTGCTTGCCAATGCAGGAGATGCAAGTTCTATCCCTGAGTTGTGAAGATCTCCTGGAGATGGAAAAGGCAACCCACTCCAGCATTCTTGCTCGGAGAATCCCATGGACAGAGGAGCCTGGCAGACTACAGTCCATAGAGTCACAAAGAGCTGGGCAGGACTGAAGTGACTTAGCATACTACATAGGAAACATTGGTCCAAAGGGTACATTAGTACCAAAGCTCTTAAAGATAGTTGACAAATCAAATTAAATTTGTAAGAATTTGATGATTAAAGATCTGATCTAGACTTTAAGTATACCTTGGGGATACTTGTAAAGCTGATTTTCTTAGTTATATAGTGCTGGTTAAAGAAAATAATGGAGGAGCCTGTGGCAAATGCCACTTAGAATCAATGGACATAATATTATTTATTTGAGACTGTGTATAAAACTGTAATAATATTAATTAAAAGAAAAAACATTTTTATTTAAAAATTTTCCTTCTTTTTTTAATCATTTTTTAGATTCCACATATAAGTGATATCATAAAATATTTCCCCTTCTCTTTATGATTTACTTTACTCAATATTACAATCTCTAGGTACATCCATGTTTCTGAAATCATGGTATTAGTTCACTCCTTTTGATGATTGAGTAATATTCCATTGTATATGTGGTTCTTTATCATTCTCCTGATCATTTAGGTTGTTTCCATGTCTTGGCTATTGTAAATGACATTGTAATGAACCCTAGAGTGCATGTATCTGTTCAGACCATGTTTTTCTCCATGCATATTCCAGGAGTGGGAATGTAGTATCAAATGGTAGCTATATTTTTAAATAATTTCTTAAGAAACCTCTATACTGTTTTCCATAGTGGATGCACTAACTTATATTCCCACCAGCAATGTAGGAGGGTTCCCTTCTGTCACACCTTCTCCAGCATTTATTATTTGTGAATTTTTTGATGCTAGCCATTCTGACTGGTGTAAGGTGATTCTTCATTTTAGTTTTGATTTGCATTTTTCTAATAACTAGAAATGTTGAAACAAATGAACTAATTTACAAAACAGAAACAAATGAATGTATTTAAAAAACAGAAACTCACTGACAGAGAACAGATTTATGGTTACTGGGAGAAGAGTGGGAGGGGGATAGTTAGGGAGTTTGGGACTGACATTACACACTGCTGTATTTAAAATGAATAATCAACAATGACTTACTTTATAGCACAGGGAACTCTGATCTGTATCACATAACAACCTAAATGAGAAAAGAATTGGAAAAATAATAGATGCTTGTATATGTATAACTGAATCATTTTGCAGTACACCTGAAATTAACATAACACTGTTAATCAACTATAACCCAATATAAAATAAAAAGTTTTTAAAAAGACTGCATATTCTTGGGAGATGTGTCCATGTTATTGCATCAGATTTTCTACCACATATGGTATAGAATTTAAATATTAAACATGTATTTCTCTTATTAAGATCTTATGTCTAAATGTTGAAATTTAAAGAGCTGATTTCTTTTTTTAAATTACATATAGTATAAATTAGAGAATTCTTAAATAAAATATTACTATGCCACTAGTATTTTTCATATGGTAGCATTTTAAATAAAACATTTTCACATTAAAGTAAATAAATACAAGTAAAATTTGCCTTTTATAAGTGGCAAAAACAGCCATGTTTGAAAAATAATCTATGATTCAAATCAGTTTGAGGGTAAAGCACAAGGATGAATTCAGTAAAGGAGATTTTGGCTTTTAATTTTGAGTTATTTATACACATAATTTATATTCTTATCTGCTTACCATTGGTCAATTTGTTTTTGTATTTTACAATAATAATTGAATGAATGAAGCTTAAGAGGTAAATTCACATAATGAATATATTGAAAAGCTGATCAAATTCTTAGCAATAGAATTTAAAATCCTATTGGTGTTCTTATATTAAAAACTATGAGTATTATTATTTTATAAAACTTTTCCAAAATGAGTTCAGAGACCTGATTTTCTTCAACATTCTTTTTCCCTTGTTCATAGAAACATACATTTTGTTTGGCCACCACAGTATATTTCCCAGCTTGACTTTAGACTAAATATTGAGCAAGAGATTGTAAGTTGAAGTATCTATAGGTTTTTGTTGGCCTGTCCTTCATTCCTTCCACCAAACTCCTGTGTAAGTTTTGGAGCTGCTCTCATGGACCTTCCATTAGACACAATACACAGTGAGGCAACAAGTACAAAGAAGCCTGTTCCTGGTGGCACAAAGCCCCATATCAGCCCTGAGTTTTTATGTAACTGAAAAATATATTATTATTTTGCTAATGTCACAAGCTATTTTGAGTTTCATGTCAGTTGCAGCTAAACCTCATCTTAACTAACAGAATTGTTGGCGGGAAGAGGGATGATGCTGACTAAATGGTCTGGCATTTTTATCAAAGAACAGTCATTCTTTACCTTTTAAGTGATTCAGGAGCACTCTAGAGAGACATTGTATGCTGAATGTTTACAGCATTACAAATGATACTCTAGATTAATATCTCTGATTTCTCGACTGCAACTTGTTTGATTAGCCCCTTGACACTATTTTCAATTGAGGGAAACCAAAAGTAATTCACGACATTTTCAGAAATGTGGCTAATCTACTTTCACAAGCTTGTCAGCTGGGGTTTCAAGCTCAGGGTGACTCTGCAGTTAATTTTTTTTTTTTTAATTTCAATTTTCTAAGGGGAGAAGAGTTTTTCTGGTAACAAAACCTTCCCTTTATGTTAGACAAGAGTGCCTTTTCCTTGACGTGATGTGTAATCTCCCTAAAATAACCTTGGAACTAAGATCCCACAGGATCATATCCAATTTAAGCCCTCTCTGCCAAAGGGAGACTAGATGGTTATTTTTGACAATGACAGACATGAAACACAATGCATCTCACTGCAGAAGAGATAGAGAATATGATTCATAGCCTTCATATGATTCATAGCACTAACAGTTCACCCCCCTCCCAAAAAAAAAAAGAAAGAAAATGCACATGGAATTACATGCCCTTTTTCTCTTCTTTGGCTTCTTCTCCATTAGAAAGAATTACTAAGAAAGTGACAACTTAGAGGAAAACTGGGAGAGAGGGTGTAACAGGAAATTATAAGAGTTTGAGAATCCATGTAAACTTTCAGGCACACTCACAGTAACAGTTAGCCAATTTAAAAAAATTTTTCCATGTACTTTCTATTTACCAGGGAGTATAAACACCAACTGTGTTGCTCTACTTATATGGAAGAATGCAGTTCTTTGTAGAGCTGTGTCCAGTAGAAATCAAGTTTGTTAATTTAATCTCCAGAACTATGACTGACTGTACATTTTTAGATTGGATATTTTTCATTTTCTGCATTGCAAATAATATGGGAGAGTTTTCCACCTCAAAAGAGAAACAAAACATATATAAAACAGGAGAGCAGCTTCAAGGGTCAAATAATCTAGTTCCTTAATTCAGTTTTGCACTTGAAGAAATAAATGTGGGGATTCTATCCTTATTAAGAAGTATCAGATTTTTCTATCATTTACTGCAGAATGCTAAATGGAAAATAAACCCATTTATTAACAGGCTGAATACAATGAATTTTAATGCTGATTGTCTTATTGATGTCGGTCTCTTCAGTATGCAATTTTCTTCTCTCTGACAAAGGTGAGGCCACTGGTGCCTTGGTTATTACAGTAGGTTGGCCCTAAACACTTTCTATCCCAATCTGATTTGAAACCCATCTTTGCCTTGATCTCTGACCTTACACAGTCCATGGCAATACAGTGCAGCTCAGTATTATCCATGTCACTCCAAATGTCTGATCTAGGTTGAAATTTCCTGATATTGATTTCTAGGTTCTGGACTATTTCCTCATCTCAGTCTATATTACCTTGGTGTCTAGTTCTGTGATGAGTTTCACAGACAGTGTCCCACTGAGTTTCTTTTCTGTGGTCTTCTAGGTTCACTAGTTGCCTCCCTGAAGGTTTATTTCCTACCTCCATTTTCTATTGTTGGGCAACCATTTTCTCTGGGCAACATAAAACTGCACTTAGGACACTCTCAGATCAGATGTGCATGTTAAGAGAACAAAATTAGTATGGTATCATTTTCCCTTAGGTATCAGCTGACAAATTTACTGAATTCCATGCCATGGCTTTATGACTGTCCAAACTTCCCTTGTGTTATTGAGTTGATCATCCTTATGTTCAGTTCAGTTCTATAAACAAATTCTGAGAACTTATTGTGTGCCAATATTAAAATTAATGACACTGCTTATATCTATGAGGGAAAAATCACAAATATGAAAATAATATGTTCAATATGTTGATAATTGGACCAGAGATTTAATAATCTGAAATAGCTAAAAAATGAAAGATGAACCTATACTGGTCAACAGGCTGTCAGTTGTAAAACAAAATTACTGAATTAATTAGGAAGAAGGCTGAGGAGAAGAAACCAACATAACAACAGAATGCTATTTTTGTATCCTTGTATCCCCAATTTTGTAAACAGTGCTGGAAGGCACTATTTACTGAGTGAATTGAACATTGAATGAATGAATGGTTACTCCTCCAGTAACTTAAATTTAGGGATAAGTTAAATTTAATGAGATTCTCAAATGCAGAAGTTAATGCGAAATTCTCTACATTTCATGATGTAAGTCTATGACTCAAATATTTATACTGTATGTATTCAATTATAGCCTGTAAAGTTGATTTGCCAAGTGGCTTTCAATACTACTTCAACAGGGGCAAAAATTGCCCAGAAAAAGAGAGAACACTCCTGTGGCAAACTGAAGTTTGATTACTTATGCTGAGATGGTATGTATGGGAAAAAAGTAAAACAAACAAAAACTAATCCTCAACAGAAATAAGATTCAGGTGAATGTCAGGGGGTACACACAGGCGAATGTTTAATCATTTGGAAGTTTAACATGATACCAAAAAGTAGCCTTTACTAGTAACAAATTTCTTCTCTGTATAAAAAAATACATATATATATATATAATACAGACCTTTTATTTTCTCTGCAATTTAATAATATTTTTACTCTTACACATTTTGGAACCATTTATATTTCCATATGCTCATATAAATCTAGAGAACTATTTAATCTCAGTTTCATAAATTAATTTTATACACAATGAGTAATTATTGATAGGTGCTATCATTATTCCGTTCCATTTACTTAGAGTTTATATTGCTTCTTCGAGGGTTTCTGAGCATTCTCTATTTGATATGCTGAAATGGTCTTTGGTTCTAAATCACTCTTTATATCAAAGCTCCTGAGACGCAGAAGCTATGTCAAAAGGACATTTCAGGGAAAAAAACGGTCAGTTCAAGACAGACTTGGGAGAACACATTATTGTTTATAACACTCTATTCTGTATTTTAGGACCTTAATAACCTTCTAGAGAAGCTGAGCCAATTGCTAATCAATAGTAATTATTTCTTTTTCTCACCACCTAGAAGTAACTCCTAAAACTAAGTTTTTAGAAAGCCATACACCTATTTTATAGACATGAAATTTATAGTTATAACTTGAGTTTTGCTATGTATGTATAATGTATTTTCTGTTGCAAGCTTATAGTAGGACTATTTTCAGCATTTGAAAGTGAAATTATTTCTTTTGTGAGAAGGTAGCTTTTTAAAAACCATAATTTCAGAGACATGAAAGCAATAAAATCTTTTTAATCACTTTCAAAACTTTATAGAATAAGAGTATATAGATACTAAATGGATAACTACATACATAAATAGACTATTTTTTTTTCATAAGTCAAATGAATTAATAGCTAAAATCCAAGTAGTTTACATCAAAAAAGTAAAACTTGACAAATAAATATTCTGTTGGACATTTTGGCTGTCTTATAGAAAAATTGCTTAGGTATGAGATTAAATCAAGGGCTTCAAAAAGGAAGAGTGACTGAAGATTAATAAGGAACATCAGGGAAAATCAAACAGTATACTATCAAATTAATGGTGAATAACAGAGAAGGCGGTGGCACCCCACTCCAGTACTCTTGCCTGGAAAATCCCATGGACGGAGGAGCCTGGTAGGCTGCAGTCTATGGGGTCGTGAAGAGTTGGACACGACTGAGAGACTTCCCTTTCACTTTTCACTTTCATGCATTGGAGAAGGATATGGCAACCCACTTCAGTGTTCTTGCCTGGAGAATCCCAGGGACAGGGGAGCGTGGTGGGCTGCCGTATATGGGGTCACACAGAGTCGGACACGACTGAAGTGTGACTTAGCAGAATGATGAATAACAGGTTTAAATTAGGTGATGGCCTTAGAAATACACAGTGAATAATATACACAATGTAGAGCAGTTTTTTGTGTCCTTAAAAAAAAAAATGCTTCTATACCTACCCTATACTAGGCCATATACTTGCACTGGAGATGCAAGTTATTCCTCAGGTACAAAAAGACAGTTTCTCTCAAGTGTTTCGTATTTGTTGTTATAGATTCTCTGACATAGTTAATGGAATTATTAAGTTATTTATGTTAGAAACCTAGATATCAATTTCAGACTTCTTTGTTCTTTTGTAATTCAAATGCTGGCCAAAGTCACACAAAAAAAATTACCTGCCAAATATATTTTCCCTTTTTTTCTTACCATTTTTATTTGCTTACTTCACATTTGCATTATTTCTTTTAATTACCCCTCCTGAAATGATCTGAAGTTCTCTTTGCATATTAAAGTACTCAATTTATTGAATTCTTAGAACATTTATAATAATCAACTTATATTTAATTTTTCATTTGCACATCTATGTTGTTCATTAAGCTGGTAATCTAGAAGGCAAAGTTCATGACTTATTCCTTTCTTTAGCCTCTGTCATCTAGAACAAATTATGAGTTGAAGAAAATTAGTTTCAGACTCTTATTCTGAGTATAGGCTGCCAATATTAACCTTTGAATGCAATGTAAAACCATTCTAAATTTGTTCACTGAATCTTACAGCAGCAATTTAATTAACAAGAGAAAATTTAACATGGAATTAAAAAAAATTATAGATAATGATGACCTCAATTTGTATTATATGTATCTGTATGCCTATATAAGTTATATAATACAAATATATATATATATACATTGCTTGTTTCCTCCAGAGCATGACTATAAGATGTGAGCACTGGAAAAAACTAATTGCAATAATAGAAATAATTTGCCACTCAAGCGCTTGCTGGCTTAGTCAATCAGTCATGTCTGACTGTTTGAGACCCCATGGAAAATAGCCTGCTAGGCTCCTCTGTCCACAGAATTTTCCAGGCAAGAATACTGAAGCAAGGTGCCATTTCCTACTCAAGGGATTTCCTATTCAATTCCAAACCAGGGACTCTCACGTTTCTTGTATTAGCAGGCAGATTCCTCACCACTGCACCACCTGGAAAGCTCTGAGTGGGAGAGATTGTAAACTAAATCCAAAGGGTTTACTCTCAAAAAGTAGTATGGCCAAGGTCAAGTTTTCAAAAACCTTGAACAAACAAAACACACAAAGACAAAATGCCCTAGGAAGATCAGGTAGAATATTTACATCTCAAAGACCCAAAGAAAGTCTCCCTCGAGAAGGCTTTTGTTTAAAGTCTGAAAAGACATTTTCACTAAATCAGCTTTTAACTTTAATGTGGCTTGACTGCATATGTATGAAAGATCTCCCTGATTTTTTAGGGTGAGATTTCCTTTAATTTCCAATTAAGTAACCACTTGTAAATTTTGTAGATACAATTAACCAGCTGGGGTATTGGCAATCTATTTGTTACTTTTTCTTTTATTTTGAACCCTTTGTTTCCTATTTTGAAATCCATTAGTCAAGATAAAATTGCTAGTGAGGATCCTGTGGCAGGACAATTTGTACTGCTTGGGAGCTTAACTTCAGTTTTGTCCCAGAGTTGTTTTAGCCCCCTCTTATGTGTCTTGGTTTTCCCAAAAGAGTATAGGTCTTCCATGGGTGCTCAGATCACTAAATGCTCAGTTCTTATGCATGTCCCCAGTTGTTCAATTTGTTAATTGCATATAGGGACAGCTACACTGCATTGAGAGGTCTTGCCTCCACCTCCTGCAAGTTTCTCAGTCACCTGAGAAAGCCATTGCCAGTCTAGAGGAGAGAGTTCCTTCTTCAGAGCTCAGAAGCTCTGATTTCCATTTTATTTCAACAAACACTATTAAGGTAGCCATTCAAGGAACAAACAAGAGGTCAGTCTTTTCCCCTAATGACTCAGTCCTACCTTAATTAGTGTTTACTGAGTAAAATCTTCCCAGTCTCTAAACTGAGGGTAAATATTCAGTACTCAAACAGTCCTCTGAGTGCCTTAACACAGAATAACCTGCTCAATGTCTAAATGGAACAACCGAGGTACATTTTCTTGAAACCAAGTTTCAAGGGTAACCTCTTCCTCCACCAAATAAAACGTATGATCATCAACCAATAATGGGAGATCTTAGAACCNAAAAAAAGCTTCTATACCTACCCTATACTAGGCCATATACTTGCACTGGAGATGCAAGTTATTCCTTAGGTACAAAAAGACAGTTTCTCTCAAGTGTTTCGTATTTGTTGTTATAGATTCTCTGACATAGTTAATGGAATTATTAAGTTATTTATGTTAGAAACCTAGATATCAATTTCAGACTTCTTTGTTCTTTTGTAATTCAAATGCTGGCCAAAGTCACACAAAAAAAATTACCTGCCAAATATATTTTCCCTTTTTTTCTTACCATTTTTATTTGCTTACTTCACATTTGCATTATTTCTTTTAATTACCCCTCCTGAAATGATCTGAAGTTCTCTTTGCATATTAAAGTACTCAATTTATTGAATTCTTAGAACATTTATAATAATCAACTTATATTTAATTTTTCATTTGCACATCTATGTTGTTCATTAAGCTGGTAATCTAGAAGGCAAAGTTCATGACTTATTCCTTTCTTTAGCCTCTGTCATCTAGAACAAATTATGAGTTGAAGAAAATTAGTTTCAGACTCTTATTCTGAGTATAGGCTGCCAATATTAACCTTTGAATGCAATGTAAAACCATTCTAAATTTGTTCACTGAATCTTACAGCAGCAATTTAATTAACAAGAGAAAATTTAACATGGAATTAAAAAAAATTATAGATAATGATGACCTCAATTTGTATTATATGTATCTGTATGCCTATATAAGTTATATAATACAAATATATATATATATATACATTGCTTGTTTCCTCCAGAGCATGACTATAAGATGTGAGCACTGGAAAAAACTAATTGCAATAATAGAAATAATTTGCCACTCAAGCGCTTGCTGGCTTAGTCAATCAGTCATGTCTGACTGTTTGAGACCCCATGGAAAATAGCCTGCTAGGCTCCTCTGTCCACAGAATTTTCCAGGCAAGAATACTGAAGCAAGGTGCCATTTCCTACTCAAGGGATTTCCTATTCAATTCCAAACCAGGGACTCTCACGTTTCTTGTATTAGCAGGCAGATTCCTCACCACTGCACCACCTGGAAAGCTCTGAGTGGGAGAGATTGTAAACTAAATCCAAAGGGTTTACTCTCAAAGTAGTATGGCCAAGGTCAAGTTTTCAAAAACCTTGAACAAACAAAACACACAAAGACAAAATGCCCTAGGAAGATCAGGTAGAATATTTACATCTCAAAGACCCAAAGAAAGTCTCCCTCGAGAAGGCTTTTGTTTAAAGTCTGAAAAGACATTTTCACTAAATCAGCTTTTAACTTTAATGTGGCTTGACTGCATATGTATGAAAGATCTCCCTGATTTTTTAGGGTGAGATTTCCTTTAATTTCCAATTAAGTAACCACTTGTAAATTTTGTAGATACAATTAACCAGCTGGGGTATTGGCAATCTATTTGTTACTTTTTCTTTTATTTTGAACCCTTTGTTTCCTATTTTGAAATCCATTAGTCAAGATAAAATTGCTAGTGAGGATCCTGTGGCGGGACAATTTGTACTGCTTGGGAGCTTAACTTCAGTTTTGTCCCAGAGTTGTTTTAGCCCCCTCTTATGTGTCTTGGTTTTCCCAAAAGAGTATAGGTCTTCCATGGGTGCTCAGATCACTGAATGCTCAGTTCTTATGCATGTCCCCAGTTGTTCAATTTGTTAATTGCATATAGGGACAGCTACACTGCATTGAGAGGTCTTGCCTCCACCTCCTGCAAGTTTCTCAGTCACCTGAGAAAGCCATTGCCAGTCTAGAGGAGAGAGTTCCTTCTTCAGAGCTCAGAAGCTCTGATTTCCATTTTATTTCAACAAACACTATTAAGGTAGCCATTCAAGGAACAAACAAGAGGTCAGTCTTTTCCCCTAATGACTCAGTCCTACCTTAATTAGTGTTTACTGAGTAAAATCTTCCCAGTCTCTAAACTGAGGGTAAATATTCAGTACTCAAACAGTCCTCTGAGTGCCTTAACACAGAATAACCTGCTCAATGTCTAAATGGAACAACCGAGGTACATTTTCTTGAAACCAAGTTTCAAGGGTAACCTCTTCCTCCACCAAATAAAACGTATGATCATCAACCAATAATGGGAGATCTTAGAACCAGGAGAGACTCACTCAAATTCATCTGGACTCCCTGAGGAGACAGATGGGTACAAGGGGCCTCTGCTGGTCCTAAGGCTCTGAATCCTCACTGGGTTCAGGTGGAGGAGAGGACTCTGCTCTCCTTTATTGCTTACCATAACTGTAGACTTAAAAAATGCTCACAACCTAAAAGTATTAAAATATAAACTCTATTTATCAGTGTGTAAAAGGTGATTTACTTTTCAGTGGATTATTTTCAAAGAGAAAAAATAAGTAGTTTTTATTTTCACATATAGAATACATTGTCACATTCAAAAAATAGCAGGAATTTAATCTTCTTCTTCACTGGTACTTAAACATTTCAGAACTTACTTTAAACCAAATTTAAATTTGGGTAAATTAATGTGGTAGGATCAAAAGCTTTATATACATCATATGCAAATTTCTATTAAAACACAAATCTAAATAGTCCTTAATAGATTCCAAAGTGGGTTTTAATATAAAACTCGAGACTGAGATAATTAGATGTAAATTACATATAATTGAATGAAAACAAATCACACTTTTAAATTCTTTGAAGATATTTGACATTTGAACCTAAGAAAGTACATTAAAAAATCAAGTAGGACTTTTAAGTTAAAAAATGTCTGCTTGGAGGAACTGTGTTATAATGTCTTCAGAAACTCTAGAGATATTCTGACCTTGAATCTTCCCTGGCAAGATGAATCATAGCTAGAACAATTTTTACTGCTAAAGAATAATTTCACTTTCTTCCAGTTTTTCATTCACTTTTTTCACTGACTGTCATCCTTTACATATAAGGGGCTGAATGGATTATAAAGAAATCCCCAATTTAACATAGAGAAAATAATTGTAATAAAATATGTCTGAAACTGTTAAAGTGGGTTTTCATGGTTACATCTCAGTGTAGGTATGGAATTAAATCTCTAGGAATGAATCTGTCTAAAATTATATTATCCAGGGTTGGCTAGGTTATGATGTGATAACAAATTAATCCTGAAAATCTACTGTTATAACACAGTTAAAAGTTTATTTTTTAGCTGATTTTACATGACCTTCAGTGTTCATTCCATCCAAATGTAGCTGTTCCATCTGGAATATGTGGTCTTCTAGTTAACTCAGCTGAAAAAAGGAGACTGGAGAATTAGCTTTTCCTTCATCTGGAAACAACACATCACATTGCAGTGGCCAGAACAAATCAGATGACTCTGCTTAATTGCAAAGGAGTTGGGATATAGAGGGAAGTGGATGGAATATTTTGGGTGAGAGTTACTCTTTCCATCAGTAATCAATAGCCTATATGTTGTAAATGATATTGTAATATGCTAATATAGACATAGTAGTAAATTATTTTCATAATGCTTACTTGAAGTACATAATTTAATCATGAACATTTCAAAGTAAAACAGAGGAAAAAATCATAAATTGTAGCTTTACATTGTTTTACTAAAGTCTCTGATTGAAAAACACTCATACTATACTTGTTTGGTCGGGAAAAAAATATTCTACAATGCTTTCCTGAAATAGAAGAGCATATTATTTAATAGCAAAATAGGTAAACATGAAGATCAAAACCCAGGAACCTGTGTGACAGGTAAAACTAGGTTGGCAGCTATGTTTTGTTATTTAAAATCAATACTTAAAAGCCTTTCCTTCTTCATAAAGATAAAGGAGTTATCAGAGCTAATGGCTGATGCAAATGATTAGCATTGTTTTAACAGATTACAGGTCAATTTTAATTTTCCTTTACAATTACAAAGGAGTCCATCAATAAGATTATGGACAAGAGATACCCAAATACTGCTAAGAAAGTAGTCTACCCTTTCAAGTTCAATGGAGAAAAATATAAAGAGAAAAACATTACAAGCAGACAAGGAAAAAGAAAGTGTTTTTTTTGTTTGTATATAAACCATATAATTCTTACTGATGTAATTACACTGTAATGGAAGCTGATAATTGTTTATCAGAAAGATTTTGTAGGATGTTTAGAAGAACTTCCTTGGTTAACCCAAAACTGTGGAACTGTAAATTCTTCACATACACAGACATATTACTAGAAAACAATGCAATAATCAAGACTTTAAAATATAATACTGTACCCTATTCTATAGATTCATATTTTAGGACTGTTTTATTATTAAGAATATTCCTTTCACAGAAAATTTAAAAACTTGATAAAAACATATGCTTTTCATGTGCTCATAAAGATAGAAATCACCATGTACATGATTATAAAATGACTTATTTTATTTTCTTTATACTGTACAGGAACCATTATTTTCCTCTGCACTAGTTATAATAGAGTTCCTTAATAAATCTGATAACTATTTTTTAAAACAAAGAGAAAATATAAAGCCAAAAAAAAAATCCCCAAAGCGAAGAGGAAAAAATGAACCTCTTGATAAAGGTAAAAGAGGAGAGTGAAAATGCAGACTTAAAACTCAACATTCGAAAAACTAAGATCATGGCATCTGGTCCCATCACTTCATGGCAAAAGATGGAGAAACAATGAAAACAGACTTTATTTTCTGGGGTCACCAAAATCATTGAGAATGGTGATTGCAGACATGAAATTAAAAGACACTTTATCCTCGAAAGAAAAGTTATAACAAACCTGAATAGCTGACAGTGTGTTAAAAAGCAGAGACATAATTTTGTCAACAAAGGTCTATATAGTCAAACCTATGATTCTTCCAAAAGTAATGTACAGATGTGAGAGTTAAACCATAAGGAAGTCTGAACACAGAAGAATTGATGCTTTTGGTTCCTGAGAAGATTCTTGAAAGTCCCTTGACAGTAAGGAGATCATACCAGTCAATTCTAAAGGAAATCAGTCCTGAATATTCATTGGAAGGACTGATGCTGAAGTTCCAATACATTGGCCACCTGCTGCAAAGAGCCAACTCCTTAGAAAAGACCCTGATGATGGGAAAGATTGAGGGCAGGAGGAGAAGGGGGCAACAGAGAATGAGATGGTTGGATGGCATCATCAATTCAATGGACACAAGTATCAGCAAACTCTGGGAGATATGAAGGACAGGGAAGTCTGGTGTGCTGCAGTCCATGGGGTCACAAAGAGTTGGACAATATTGAATGGCTGAACAACAACAAAAGACTTGAAGTAAAGCCCATGAGCAAGTGACATCTGCAGATTTGCTAAGAAAAGCACTGTCATATATATAAAGACATGTCTTCCCCACTGGCTCAGTGGTAAAGAATTTTCCTGCAAAGAAGGAGCCGCAGAAGACGAGGGTTCAATCTCTGCGTTGGGAAGATCTCCTGGAGTAGGGCATGGCAACCCATTCTAGTGTTCTTGCTGGGAAGTCCCATGGACAGAGGAGCCTGGAGAGCTACAGCACAGCCCATAGGATTTGCACAGAGTCAGACATGACTGAAACCATTTAGCACCCATGCATATATAAAGATATATGAGGAGTACCAATCCAAATTCAGCTAGAATTGTATACAAACATCAGAAGTATGATTACATTATGAACAAAAAATGAAAGTTAATGATAATAAGCCAGCTATGCTATGTCTTTCAGTATTATTAGTAAATAGCACCATTATTACATGGAAATCTGTTTAAGTAAAAAGACTCTGCTTTTGGAAATAATTTTACATACTATTACACAAATTGTATTTTTACAAAAGCCTTTTATGACATGAAAATTTTAGCATAGTCAAAAAAGAGGTTGAAAGTCAAGTCCTGCAGCTGCCCTGTGGGGAGTGGAGAGGAAGCAATACTATACTGGAGTCCTCTCAACACTTTCTGAAGTCATTTAAGAGGGCCTCTGGTGAGATTCCATTCTCTGCAAAGCTCACAGAAAGATGTTTCACAAGGGGAGAGTTAAAGAGTTTCCGAGGAAGAAAATACCCCCAAAGCCCTCTTTGGCACAGACAGGAATAAAAGCTTTTCTTCCCTCCCTGAAACTTTCAGAAAGTGCCCTATACACAGTCGGTTTCTCTGGAGCAATTGCCAGAGTCAGCGCCTCAAGCAGAGAGGGCAAGGCGCTAACAGCAAAGGAACTCAGTGATGCAAAGTATGGGCTTCATCTGGAAAACGCTGCATTCCCTTCAGACCACTCGGAATGCAGTCAGCTCGAAGCTGAAATTTGGTTCTCAAGATTCCTTAAGCAAAAGTTCAAATGGTTTATTTTATAAGTTGTTCCTAGTATTGTTTTCAGTTGTAATTAAAGGAACTAAGATTCTGTAAGCTGAATGTAAGACTTTATCAATGAAGTGAGATATGATTACTCGGTGGCGGTTGCCAGTTCTTAATTTGTGCTTCAGTGAAAAAGCTAACAAGCGCAGAGTTCTGAGAACTTGAGAAGTGGGGTCTGAAGGAATCCTTAAAAAGCTAGGTGGGGAAATTTCCCACTTAATTTCTCTTGTGTGGTGAATTTGAAACATTGCTTAGCAAGATTTACCTTTGATCACAACCAGAACTATCAAAAGAGTAAAAATAAAACATCTCTATTGTTAGAGTAAGAAAAAAAACATGCTTTATTGATTAACTTACATCTTGTTAAAACCATTAATATGTTCACTTTCCTGGTACCTGGTAATCTTTTGATTTAGGGAAAAAAAAANGTTCCAGGTGCCAGCACTTCCGGGCTCGGGGCGGCCGGGGTTCCAGGTGCCAGCACTTCCGGGCTCGGGGTGGCTGGGGCTCCAAGTGCCACTACTTCCAGGTCCATAGCTGCCAGGTTTCACATTTCCAATACTACTGGTTCCAGGCTTCCTGGGACTTTCTGGTGCTAATCCTGTTCCGTGAGATACAGAGTCTCCTCTGGTATGTCCATCGCCACCGAAAGTTTCCAACACCATTTTTGTCTGCTGCATTTCCAGCAGTGCCTTCCATTCTGGAGGGGCCTCTTGAAGCTTGCTCTTTAACTCTCTAGGAACAGGGCCTTCAACTGCACTCATTTTTATCAGTGGTAAGTATTGAGTGTCTCTAGAGGGAAGTAAGGTTATGGCAATAACCTGTTCAAGTTGCTTCTGCTGATTTTTATAGTCCTCCAGATCTACCTTATGTTCTAAAGCTCTACTGCATGACCCTTTGCAAGATCGGATCTTAATATCAATGTCCACCTAGAGAGAGGGGGGAAAGATAAAGAAAAAAGGTAGCTGTAAATAAACTGTCTGTTGAGTTCTTAGTAATTAACTTACTTTTTGGAAACTGGTTTCACTTGTTTGACTTGGAGACCTAGCAAACATTCTCAGTGGAAGAGAACTTGGGTATTGTAAGGCTGGCCAGGATAAACAATAGGAACTATCTGGATTTATCTTAAAATAGATCAAGAGAAAAGTGCGATTCCCTCCAAAGGAAACATTAATGATGTGATCCTCTGTGAGACTGAAGCTGAAGACTCAGAGACATGGTGGTGTCAGGGACAAGCAGGGCTTGGAATAAGACAAGCAAAGGCTGAATATTTGGTTTTGAAATTACCGTTTTACATGCCCTTGAAAATTTTACTTAATAACAGTGAGCTTGTTTTTTCATCTGTAGAGAGGATCCATAATACCTACTTTGTAGGTAGATAATAGCTATAACACATTGCTCCACATAAAGTAAGCATTTAATGAATGACTATTGCCTTCCTTTCCTTGCTACTCAAAAACAAGGAAATCTGAAGTCAGGGCCACATAGTTACTCACCTCCAATCGTTTCATATCTACCAGTTGATCCCTGACATTTTTCTGCAGACGGTTGATGTGTTGTACTTGTTCAATGACTTTGCGCCTTAGGATCTCAATTCTGCTTCTCAGGTCTTCTGATACTTGGTTAAATGTGTTATCATTGTCTGAAATGGAAAATATGGATACTGAAGTAGCTGCTGAGTGATTTGCTTGTGTTAGTCAGAAAAAGAAGGCAGTTTGCTTATGGATATTCCCTGTTTTACTTCTATAATAGTTTCTACTCTAAACATTTAATTTGTGATTTTCAAATCTATTAGGTGTTTGATATTTGGGCAATATCCTGCAGTCATCCATAACTATTAATTAAGGTGCATTCTTCAAATAAATCTCTGAAAATTTAAAGGTATAATTGAGATAAAATAGTGTTTAATCACATTCCAATTATTTCATTATATCCTTAATCAAGGAGCTTGAATATATTCTTGGATTTTCTTACTGAAAAGGTTTTCTTCCCAGCTATAGGTTTGAAATTGTTTGTAAACTTTCTTTTTTTTATAAGTCAGCAGGATCATTCACTTCCCAGTTGCTCTTGCACCATAAAATTAATTAGTTGAGTNATGAAAGTGAAAGAGGAGAGTGAAAAAGTTGGCTTAAAGCTCAACATTCAGAAAACGAAGATCATGGCATCCAGTCCCATCACTTCATGGGAAATAGATGGGGAAACAGTGGAAACAGTGTCAGACTTTATTTTGGGGGGCTGCAAAATCACTGCAGATGGTGACTGCAGCCATGAAATTAATTACTCCTTGGAAGGAAAATTATGACCAACCTAGATGGCATATTCAAAAGCAGAGACATTACTGTGCCGACTAAGGTCCGTCTAGTCAAGGCTATGGTTTTTTCAGTGATCATGTATGGACGTGAAAGTTGGACTGTGAAGAAAGCTGAACGCCGAAGAACTGATGCTTTTGAATTGTGTTGTTGGAGAAGACTCTTGAGAGTCCTTTGGATGCAAGGAGATCCAACCAGTTCATTCTAAAGGAGATCAGCCCTGGGTGTTCTTTGGGAGGGATGATGCTGAAGCTGAAATTCCAGTACTTTGGCCACCTCATGCAAAGAGTTGACTCATTGGAAAAGACTCTGATGCTGGGAGGGATTGTGGACAGGAGGAGAAAGGGATGACAGAGGCTGAGATGGCTGGATGGCATCACTGAGTTGATGGACTTGAGTTTGAGTAAACTCCAGGTGTTGGTGATGAACAGGGAGGCCTGGCATGCTGCAATTCATGCAGTCTCAAAGAGTAAGACACGACTGAGTGACTTAACGGAATTGAAGACCTACAGGGTGTAATGTTTGTCTCAATATGTATATTTTGTCTCAACATGCATAATTTGTCTCAATCTTCCAACAATCCAGAAAATAGGCCTAGTCACCATGTCCATTGTACGATTTGAGAGTATTCTCTAATTTTCTCATTATTTTAATATATCTTCTCATGGAAACCTGGAATTCCATAATTAATGAGTAATTTAGGATGGTCAGGCATTGTTCTTTCTCTGCAATTTTCCTTTAAAATGCAAATACTCATGAGATTGGCAGATAATTAATTTCCTAGTACCTTAATTTGAGGAAATTTATCAAATTACTTTTCATTTTGCAGGATAAATTAGAGGATGATAAAAATACTACACTCCTCAACTTGAAGGGAGAGAATTCAAAGAGGGTCTGGAGGGAGGTTGGAAGAAACAGAAAGCAAAGTGAGGTGCAAAGAACTGGACCTGCCTTTCAGTTTTGCTACAGGAGGTACATTTACACAGAGAGGAAGGAAAAGTGATGGTTACTTAACACAGTCTAGAAATAAGTTAGTTATGTGGTTAATATTACATTTGTGGATATAATATTTTTTGCTATGAAAGAATAGTTTTCCTTTTATTTATTTAGTTCCCCCATCAGGGATTGAATGTCTTCCACTACAGTGGAAGCACAGAGTCTTAACCACTGGACTGGCCAAGGAATTCTCTAATATTCCTGTTGTTAATTTAGGGATAAAATTTTCTGAAATTTCTCTCCTCTATCCATTTTTTTTTTTCAATATACAGCTCTTTTTCAATATGTACCCACATGTTTGCTTTAGGTTGTAAAAGAATAAAAATAAATTAATAAATCATTTTTACATTTTATTTTACAGTGGCAGATCTCTTCTATGAATTATTAATGAGTATAGCTTCATTAATATGAAAGAATGTTTAAATTTAGGGTTTAAACATGATTTTCATTTCAGTCTTACCATGAAGAGTTTCAGGTGAAAAATCTATCTTTCATGCTTCCTAGATGTGGTATGTGGAAGTACCTTATTCCTTCCAAATTACTTCAAATATTCAGTTATTTTCCTCCAACCATAAATTCCCCTTGGGCAAAATTCAAATACATGCAAATTTACTTTTGTATACATTCTTGACAACCTTGAGAATGTTGATTAGAAGACAGGCATAAAGTGTAAGGCTCAGTGTGGCGGATAATTAGAAATAGAATGACCTGGCAATAGGCATAGGGAAAGAAAAAAATGAATGAGAAGTCAAGGAGGCAGATTATCTTAGTATAAGGTAGGATTAAAAAAAAAAAATAGATCCAGGTCTTAGAACCACAATATTCTTTTTTTAATCAATGTTTTACTCATTTTTAGTTTTGAATATTTGATTGTATTTACAAAAGTTGGCTTTTAACTGTTTAAGAATGGATAGCTACTCCAGAAAGTAAATCTCTCAGGACTCAACATGAAAAAAAAAAAATCCTTAAATATTTTGTTAAAAGTGATTTTGTGTTGCTGCCAAAGCAACAGAAAATAATTAAATTCCTTTACATCTTATGATGGCCTTCCCAGGTGGCACTGGTGGTAAAGAAGACTCCTGCCAATGCAGGTTAGACTTAAGACTCGCCAGTTCCATCCCTGGGTCGGGAATATCCCGGGAGAAGGGAATGGCAACTCCAGTATTCTTGCCTGGAGAATCCCATGGACAGAGAAGCCTGACGGGCTACAGTCGATGGGGTCACACAAAGTGGGACAGGACTGAAGTGACTGAGCGCGGCACATATTATGATATAATTTACGTAAGCAGTCATGCTATCACTGTCTGTAAATGTCCAGTGGCCAAGTCTGGGCCCTCCGAACCTTAGTATTCTAATACATGTGACTTGAGAAAGGAACAGTCAGTTGCTCATGAAGGCAAACAACTAAATGATTTTGCTTTCTAGGAAAATGTTATATCCTGAGAAAATTAAAAGGATATTGTGGGACTGGAGGAGGAATGAACATATACAAAATATCCTTTTGAATGTGTATTAGATAAAATATGCAAATAGAAATTGTTTACACTGATGAATATCTTGGTGAAACCTCAAGGGTGGAGATAGGGTTGAAGGCAGGAAGTAAAAAATTCTAGGTAAAAAGTCCTGGTAAATAGAAGTTAATAATACTGTATCCATTATCTCATGTAGCATTAGATGCTGATATAGAGTTATAAAAATAGCATACACATCATCTTATATGTCATATGGGGCTTTTATTGTTTTTGTTTAACTGAGCATAGAAATATAATGGTTTTTATCTTATTCTTAACATCTCTCTCTCTCTCTCTCTCTCTCTCTATCTTTTTACAATATCATTTTAAATTCCTCAGTGGCAAATTGTTTTACGACTAGGTTCAGTTTTAGGAACCTAATCCTTGCCATTCAGAAACTTATTTCTTCTCTCAGCATCAGTTAAAAGCATAGATTCATGTCTGTCGATCATATTAGGTATTTAAGAAAATGTGTTTTAACTGACAAAATGTAGTGTATCCAGTTTGACATTCCTTGAATGTGTGCATACCAAGTCACTTCAGTCTTGTCTGTTTGCGATCCTATGGACAGTAGCCCTCCAGGCTCCTCTGTCTATGAGATTCTCCAGGCAAGAATACAGGAATCAGTTGCCATGCCCACCTTCAGGGAATCTTCCTGACCCAGTGATTGAACTGGTGTCTCTGCATTGGCAGGTGGATTCTTTACCACTAGCATCTCCTGGGAAGCCTTCTTTGAATGAAAACATGTAATTAAAAATAGATGTTTTTATTAAAATGATTATGATGCAAATATAAAACAGATTTTACTTAGGNCTTCCTGACCCAGTGATTGAACTGGTGTCTCTGCATTGGCAGGTGGATTCTTTACCACTAGCATCTCCTGGGAAGCCTTCTTTGAATGAAAACATGTAATTAAAAATAGATGTTTTTATTAAAATGATTATGATGCAAATATAAAACAGATTTTACTTAGGCTAAAAATGATTTCCCCATGAAGTCTAAGTAATAATTGATGTATTAATTTGGTAATTTTCTGTGATTATGGGCAGACTAAAGTACGTTACTTGTTTGAATGGTATATACCACTGTGGTTTACATATGAGCGTGATTCTAAATGATTTATAGGATGAAAACAATTGCAAATCTTCACTGGTAGGAAACATCCAATGCCAACAGAGATTCCTCAAAGCTAGACGATGTTCCCTCCATGAGTCAATAAATTTTGAGAATTCTAGTGGAAGAGCTGTCAGACCTACTATACCTCTAGGCACTGTGGCAATAAGCAGTTTTGGAATTTTGTATTTAATTGTTTGACTATAGTGTAGGTTTTCATTTTAAGGCGTAGTCAAGTGAATCTTATTTTCTTTTACAAGTTCCCTTCTGAGAGGGTTGCCATGGCAATGAGTTCTCAGGCTGAAATTCTTAAATGCTGGTTTTATTCCATTATCTGAGTTTCCATTACAGGCCACATCAATCAATGCAGCCCTTTCTTCAAGAAGACTTCTTCAGCCTTAAAAAACTGACCCTTTAATTTGCTGCCTCCACGCCTCCGACTACCTTGATATCACAATTTTCTCAGCCCACTCTCCCTCTCAAAGCACCCTCTTCTGCAGTGCCATCAGCCTCATCTTCTCATTATTTTTAGACAACATCTAGTCTTGGTTTTCAGTTCTCTCATTTGAAAAGGATGATGCTAAGTGTCTGTGTCTTTCCTATCTGGGGTTCTCACAGCTGTATAACTGGCGTTACTATTAATAAACACCAAGAAGGAAAGCAACTTTACATCTGTGCTTCACTTTACAGTTTACAGCCCTGCGTTTCTATGCTTTATTTGTTATTCAAATTCTCTAGCTGACTCCCTGTGTTTCCTTTGATTTTGCCAAGGAGAATTGGGGGAAGGCTAAATCACAACTTTTCCTTCCACTTTCTTCCCTACACTCGCCTCTTAGGAGATGTCCCAATTGGGAAGAGGGGTACAAAATATGGAATAATATTCTCATCTGGTTATTGTTGCTGGGAATGGCAAGTGACCGAGGATGGACAGCAGAGATGAAGAAGCAGGAAAGCACAGAGTGATCGTACATTCACAGATCACGCTTGGGAAACTTACAGTTNACTTTCATGCATTGGAGAAGGAAATGGCAACCCACTCCAGGGTTCTTGCCTGGAGAATCCCAGGGATGACAAAGCCCAATGGGCTGCCGTCTGTGGGGTGGCACAGAGTCGGACACGACTGAAGTGACTTAGCAGCAGCAGCAGCAACTGAAAGGGTGAAGTAAGACTCAGATGGGGAGGAGGTGAGCCAGAGGCAAATCTCTTTTAATTTCACCAGAGTACACCTGTCAGACACAGCTAATGAGCACCACATTTTCCTATATAAGAGAGGAACAGAAATTAACAATTATAATATTATAAGTATTAAGTTTCTTGTCTAAAAATAATTGTCATTCCTCATGCCTGCTATGTCTTAACCCCTGCTGGACAACCTAAGAATGGACCTTGAGCCAAGAATATTTCCTTACTAAGACATAAAGAATCTTCACAGTCTGCTTGGGCTTATGCATCCTTTGGAAATATCTTTCCTTGTTTTAAGCTTATTATATACAGTTGGTCTTCATTAAAGGATTCAACCAACCTCTGATCAAAAAATTTCAAAATAAAAATTCTGGAAAATTTCATAAAAAACTCAAAACTTGGATTTGCAGCATTGGCAACTATTTACATAGCATTTACATGGTGTTTATAATTGTTACATAGCATTTATGTTGTATTAGACATTATAAGGCTTCCTTCGTGACTCAGACAGTAACGAATACATCTGCAATGCAGGAGACCTGGGTTTGATCCCGGGGTTGGGCAGATCCCCTGGAGGAGGGCAATCCACCCTAGTATTCTTGCCTGGAGAATCCCCATGGATACAGGAACCTGGTGGGCTATAGTACATGGGGTCGCAAAGAGTCAGACACAACTGAGCGACAAAGCAGAGCATGGCAGACGTTATAAATAACCAAGAAATGATTTAATGTGTACCAAAAGACATGTGTAGGTTATATGTAAATATCATGCCATTCTTATAAGGGACTTGTGCATCCATTGATTTTAGTATCAGAGGGGTCCTAGAATCAATACCCCATGGACACCTGAGAGCAATGGACAACTATCTGTTTTCATTCTGTTTGTTAAACACAGCAGTCAGTCCTCAGGCACACCCCCAGCTTTTTATACTTTAGACCCTATAAGGATGAGGTTGGGATCATTTTACTGTGGCCCCAACAGTGAAGTGGGGGCTCTGCAGCTAGGTTCCTTTCCTGGTTATGGAGCAGATCTGATGACAGAGGGATCAGCACATGGCAAGGGACTAGATTCCATGCACAATCTCTTTTGTTGCTGTAAGAGGCTATACCACCTGAGCCTGGTGAATGTGTTCTCTGTTCTCAACAACATTGAATCATGCACTGATATCTTTCCTGGGTGGCACTTATATGCATTTTAATCTTGACCACACAACCTGGCTTGTAAATTCACAATGAATGGTGTAACATTCAGCTCTGCGTGTCATAGTAAGCAATTATGTGAATTCAAATAAATGGTCTATTAATAAAATTGGCTGCAAGCTACTCTTGGATTGCAGAGTGAAAAAGGAAGACTTAAGACATCTTTGTCTTCAGGCCATAACTTAAAATATCTTCTTGATTTTAGGCCACTTTAACTTCTACTTTATCTAAATTCTGCACTGTCACTGCCTCAGTTCTGCTGCTGCTTCATCACATCTCTTCTTCACCTTTAGAAATACGACACGACCTCAGTCCAAAAGTCATGGACTGTGCAGTTTGGGGACTGTATGAATTAGATGAAGACCAGTTAGCATAAAATATATCTAAAAGGGAAAGAGAAAGCATTCCCTGGCTAACCAGTCATCAGGACTCTAAACTCATGCTCTGGTTCAATCCTTGGTCAGGGAACTAAGATCCTGCAAGCTGCACAAGGCCAAAAAGGGGCGGTTATTCAAACACAATAAAATGTAAATCTATTGTCACTGATAACATCATCATTCCTGATATATTTTTTATGAGCCCAGCATGTAGGCTACTATGTTTTACACATCATTAAGCCTTTAAAGAGCTCCTAGTTTTAGACACAAATAGATCTCAGTAAAGTAGCTATACTAAATGCATGAGTGGTCAGAGCAAAGCTGTCTCCCTTACATTAATAGAAGAAGAGCTATGAAACTGAGTTACAGAGACTCATAGACCCACACCAGAGGGAATAAAACAACTATCAGAGCATAGTTAAACTTATTTATATCAAAATTTGGTGTGTGTGTATTTATAAATATCTGAATTATATATATTGTTATTCTTGTTGTTGTTCAGTCACCAAGTTGTGCCTGACTCTTTGCAACCTGATGAACTGCAGCAGGCCAGGCTTTTCTGTCCTTTACTATCTCTCAGAGTTTGCTCAAACTCACACCCATTGAGTTGGTAATGCCATCCAACCATCTCATTCTGTGCTATTTCCTTCTCCTTATGCCTTCAATCTTTCCAAATATCAGGGTCTTTTCCAGTGAGTTGGCTCTTCACATCAGGTGGCCAATGTATTGCAGCTTCAGCTTCAACAATAGTCCTTTCAATNTAATGCCATCCAACCATCTCATTCTGTGCTATTTCCTTCTCCTTATGCCTTCAATCTTTCCAAATATCAGGGTCTTTTCCAGTGAGTTGGCTCTTCACATCAGGTGGCCAATGTATTGCAGCTTCAGCTTCAACAATAGTCCTTTCAATGAATATTCAGGGTTGATTTTCTTTAGGATTGACTGGTTTGATCTTCTTGCTGTCCAAGGGACTCTCAAGAGTCTTCTCCAACACCACAGTTCAAAAGAATCAATTCTTCAATGCTTTATCTTCTTAATGGTCCAGCTCTCACATCCATACATGACCACTGGAAAAACCGTAGCTTTGACTATAGGGAGCTTCGTCAGCTAAATGATGCCTCTGCTTCTTAATACACTGTCTAGGTTTGTCATACCTTTTCTTCCAAAGGGCAATCATCCTTTAATTTCATGGCTGCAGTCACTATCTGCAATGATTTTGGAGCCCAAGAAAATAAAGTCTGTCACTGTTTCCATTGTTTTCCCATCTATTTGCCATGAAGTGATGAGACCAGATGCCATGATCATAATTTTTTTCATTTTGAGTTTCAAAACAGTGTTGTTGTTTTTTTCCATTCTCCCATTTTAATCTCAAGAAGTAATTTAGTTGCTCTTCACTTTCTGCCATTAGAGTGATATCATATGGGTATCTGAGGTTGCTGATATTTCTCCTGGCAATCTTGATACCAGTTTGTGATTCATCAAGCTCAGAATTTCACATGATATACTCTGTGTAGAAGTTAATTAAGCAGGATGACAATATACAGTCTTGTCATACTCTTTCCCCAATACAGAACTAGATTATTATTCCATATCTGATTCTAACTGTTGCTTCTTGGCCCACATACAGGTTTCTCAGGAGACAGGTAAGATGGTCCGGTATTCCTATCTAAGAATTTTCCAGTTTTTTGTGATCCACACAGTTAAAGGCTTTAGCATAGTCAATGAAGAAGAAGTAGATCTTTTTCTAGAACTCCCTTACTTTCTCTGTGATCCAGTGATAGTTGGCAATTTGATCTTTGGTTCTTCTGCCTCTTTGAAACCCAGACTGTATACCTGGAAGTTCTTCGTTCCATACTGCTGAAGCCTAACTTAAAGGATTTTGATCATCTGAATTAAATCCATTTTAGTTCACTGTTTCCCATGATGTCAGTGTTCAATCTTTCCATCTCCTGCTTGACCAAGTTCAATTTACCTTGATTTATGGACCTAACATTCCAAGTTCCAATGCAATACTGTTCTTTCGGACTTTCACCACCAGACACATCCACATCTGAGTGTCATTTCTGCTTTGGGGCATTTGTTTCATTCTTCCTGGACCTATTAGTAATTGCCTTCTGCCCCCCCGCCCCCAGTAGCATATTGGACACTTTCTGATCTGGGGAGCTCATCTTCTGGTGTCATATCTGTTTGTCTTTCCATATTGTCCGTGGGGTTCTCTAGGCAGCAATAGTGAAGTTGGTTGCCATTTCCTCCTCCAGTGGTCCATGTTTTGTCAGAATTCTTCACCATGACCTATCTGTATTGGGTGGACCTGCACAACATGACTCATAGCTTCACTGAGTTATATGAGCCTTTTCACAATGACAAGGCTCTGATCCATGAAGGGGGATATATATATATATATATATATTCTTCACAGACATACACTTAAACATATTGCATACAGTAATACCCTAAACAAAATTCAGTTTAACATGTTTTCTCAAAGCTTTCTTTTCTAGTTGAATCCCTAAACTTTTTTGAAGCTCATTTGACATACATGAGTTTTGATGCACACCATTCAGGCCCAACCATTTAGAAAGTGGAGAGTGGCATCTTGATTTTGATATAAAGTAGAACACTTGGCAAGTCTTCCCACTTCTCCCCGTGGAAACCTGTTTCTCTCTTATTTCCATATACCAGTTTTCTTCACAGCATCATTATCTACCCAGTGATGGGGCCAAAAACCTAGGAGTCATTCTCCCTTCTCATAGATAAACTCCATCTATTGGCATGTCCTGTTGACTCTGACTCTAAAATAGACCTTGGGCATCCACTTTGCTTCTATCTCTTCCTTCCTACTACTTTAACCAAAATTGCCATCTCCTGTCTGGGCTTCACTGTACACTCCACACAGGGAGGGGGTGCTTTTGAAATCCATCTCTGAATGTGCCAGAGTTGAGTCATCAACACTACTACAGAAAGCCTGTCATTCACCTGCTTTAAACTCATATTATCTTCTCCCTGTGCTTAAAATAAAACCTGAACTTTGGACAAGGTTCTGAGTCATCTGTTGCCCATTACCTGTATCAACCACCATGCTCAGCCTCACTCACTAGACTCCACATTCAGTGGTCTTCCTTCTCTTTTCAAGAGAAAAGCCCATTCGATCTTCAACACACTTGCATGGCCCTGTTTTGGAATGCTCTTTTCCAAAACTATTGTCCTATCCTTGAGATTTTTCAGTTTTCAGGTATGAGCTTAAATGTTACCTTTTAGAGTGATTCCTTATCTAGCCATGCTAAATTAGGAAGCTAACTGCCCATTTACCTTTCTTTTGAATCATATTATCCAGTTTTACTTTTATCAAAACTTGTTGCACCTGAAATCTCACTATTTGTACTTTTTTTTTTAATAATTAGTTTTAACCTCCTATACTGCAGCTCTTTTTATAAAAGTCATTGTCTGTCACTGGTCACCATATCCCTAGGGGCTGAAAGTGCTTAACAGAAGCACATGCTTAATAAACAATTGCTGGATGAGTGAAAGGGCTTTGCTGTTGACAATAAACCAGATATATATAATCTAAAAAGCTGGCAGATTGGAAAGAACAAAAAACAATGACACTGACATCCTGTTGTAATATTCTTTTGATACTTTCTTATACCCAGTGCCTTGGCAAAGATTTTAAACATGATTTTTAAATATGACAAAAAGACTGATGAACCAAAAGTGGGAGTGTTACGACATATGATGTGACCAAAATGATAAGTAAGTTTTCTTAAAATGAACGATATCTTCTAGTTATTTGAATTTTCCTCTCTGAAAATAGAATATTAGAAAAATATTTCACCCCTTTGCTGAAATACCAACACATTTTACTCTTTCCCCTCATGAATAGTAAGTGAATAGCGAGTCCACTCTCACAAAGTGACATTTCCCCACATCTTTTATAAATCTCAGAAATGCAAATAAAAGTTTAAACTCACTCAGACACATCATAGCTATAAAGTTGTTTTTTTTCTTTTTTTTAATTATGATGTCCTGAGGACTTTTTGTATTTTTGTCCATGAATCAGTGGAAATCAATGTCCATAAATCAATCATCCACATAGATAAAACTTTTTCCCTTTCTATAGGCATCATGGGGAGAATATTCTTCCTTTAGGAAGTTATATAAATATATGCAATATCATGAAATTAGTACACATTCTTTTAAGTGTTGCAGATAAATAAATGTACATGTTGAATAGCATATACTCACTTGTGTTTCACTGGTACTAAAATGCTATATAAATCATTTTTATTGGCAAATTGCAATCTCTTGAAATTGTAGCCTCACATTGATTCTAATGCTGATATATGAAGTTTCACTCTTTTATGGAAAACTGAACAGCATGCAAATAAATAAACAGTGATAACTGTAGAAAAATAATCATCTGGTTTTGTGATAAAGATTGTTCTTTCATTTTCATGAACAGATATGTCCTAAAGATTCACAGAGTATTAAAAAAAAAAGCTCTATGGGAAACCTAGAGAGTGTAGTGAAACAAATTCCTGGTATGAACTTTCTCAGTCCTGGGTTCACAGAAACTGGGGAGAATGACAGATTTTAACAGAATAGCTATTAGTATTAGTACAGAGAAAGCTTCAAAGTTTTTCCATCTTAGATTTCATGCTCGGCTTCTTACTTCTTCTGTAGTTAGTGTACTTCAGGCTCTTCTATCATTCAACATTTTCATACTCAATTATAAGGTTTATTTTTGTGCTAAAAAACATTGTTTTATGAAAGCAAACACAATTCTTGATAAAACCACAGCACACTCAGTTTCCTTAAAAAAATACACACACATTCACTTACATTCCTATATATTTGTGTACATCCCTTCTAGAATATTAGTCTATCAGAATATTAACATAAAATGTCAATTTATTCATAATTCTAAAATCTAGCACCATATTACCTTTATTTGAGAGGGATGCTCAACTAATGAAAACAGTGGCAAGGGTCTAACCCAAAATAAATAGGTCCTCTTCTGCTCTGCCTGGGAGAAGGAATTCTTGATTTTTGTGTTAGTTGTTTTGCTGCAGCAGGTAGAAGGCTGGATGGAGTGAGGATAGCAGAGAAGGGGGAAATGTGAAGAGAAAAGAAGAAAGTGTGAAAATCAAGCTTCAGGGTGGGGCTGGACTCTGCAGAAATTCAACATGGTCCAATGCCCAAAAGGACTTTAAAAGCATGATAGCTTAATGTTTAGTTTGCAGTTATTTGACCTTTGATGTGCTCTTCAGATTCCTCTCCATCTAAGAAAAAAAAAAAAAGTGTCTACTGCATTGAATGTACTTTCAGGAGCATTTGTTTGTTTTTATAAAAACAATAGAAAGCAAGCAAGGTGAAGATATTTGGGTCATGAGAATGGGGTTAAAGAATGCTGGTCTATTCTGGAAATAGACCATCAATAAGAATGCAAGCCTCTGGTGAATATCCATAATGTGCAGGGAAGGCTTTGGATTTCCACAAAGTAACCAGGGATATTGGTTCAATTTTACCTCCATATCGAGATGCAAAGCACTTTTAGATGACATCTATTTTCTATATATGTGCTTAATCTTATTAAGAAATAGAGATAAGGTCTGAGTAGATTGTCTTTCCCTTCCTGCACATTAACATCTAGGTAGTGAAGAGATAAGATAATATATAACACAAAACTCATATAAAGTAAAATGACTGTACCAAAATCATTATATCTTTTACATGAACTTATTTTATTAACAGTAATGTTGCCGATTAGGGACTTAATAGTTGATATGTCAAAGCAATTTGGCCTGTTATTAGTTGCTCTGAAATGTAACTATCTTTCACATCTTAGATGCCAAGTTAATGGCTAGTCTTGATGGTCAATTAGGTCATAATTTAAACATTTAGTTAGAATTTTGTTAGCTTCATATAAAAAAATGCTTTGATGCATTCATTTAATTATAGGAGTAAAATATAGTATTTTGCATGTTAATGGAAACACTTTTGACATCTCACAGTTATATAAACCAACTGCAGTTAGCAAACTGTGGAAGGGGAGGATAGGATCTTATGGAATCCACTGGGATTATGTGGTAAACACAGGTAAAATAAAAATGGCACATGAATGGAAAAGCATAGTGAGAGAAATTTTCTTTCTTTTTTTTTTCTGAAGTTGCAAAGAATCCTTAAAATTCAATTTTTTACTAGAATTTTGGCCAGTCTTAAGGGAAAAGTCTTTTCAGCTCAGAGATGTTCACTTTAAGTCATTCTATTCAGCAAGTATTAATATATTGAGCATTTTTCTAGAAAAATGCTCTGCCGGATGCAACACAAGATATGGTAAAACCTACATCACTTTCTTAAAGGGTTCACTTTCTAGTTAGGAACAAAGAGTTTGCAAGTATGACAGTACCAAACTAGATTTGAATACATATGTATGGTATGAGATATGCAGTTTTAAGGGTCAACGTTGTTTTTTTGAAAGTGGCTAAGTCCAGTCTCACTCTTTGCGACCCCATGGACTATACAGTCCATGGAATTCTCTAGGCCAGAATACTGGAGTGGGTAGTCTTTCTCTTCTCCAGGGGATCTTCCCAACCCAGGAATCAAACGCAGGTCTCCAGCACTGCAGGTGGATTCTTTACCAGCTGAGCCACAAGAGAAGCCCAAGAATATTGGAGTGGGTAGACTATCCCTTTTCCTTCCCAACCTGGGGATCAAACCAGGATCTCCAGCATCACAGGCAGATTCTTTACCAACTGTGCTATCAGGGAAACCCATTGTTTTGTTGTGTGTTTTTTGTTGCTGTTGTTTTTAAATTGGCTCCTTTCCCCCCCTGACATTTGTCTTCTTTCTCCCTTTCCTATCCATTACACCAGAATGTCAATCACTGACTGACCTTCAATTATTCTTTCGATTTCTTTAAATTTTACAACACTGAATAAATCCAGCCTTCATCTACTAAATCGATAGCCTTGGCTCAACAAATGATAATACAATGCAAATGAACGATCTTAGCAAAGAAACACACAGACTCCAAAGCCTTTTCACTTCAATCTTTTGCATAATGGGGCAAAAAGTCACATTTGGAGCAATATTTAGGGAGACACAATTCGCCACCAATATCAACAACTTAATAGAAAGCTTTCTTTGAAACTGTCCAAAGTACAATTTTAAAATATAAAACCAACTTTCACTGACATTAGGCTTTTCTTTTTACCATCAAATCATGTAATGAAGAAGAAATTATGCCTTTAAACGCAGGAAAATTATAATGTTTAGAGGGCTTCTGCTGTGAGATTTTAATTCTTATTGTATAAATCACACAGTCACATCTATGTCAGACTAGTTTAGAACTACTTTTTATTTAAAAACATGTTTCTCTTGTTTATAGCCCACTTCTATTGATTTTAATCCAAAGCTTAAAGACTTACTTATTAGCAAGCCTACTGTGTGTTATTCTACATGTTATAAAACGAATGTGATCCACCTCCCTTGAAAATTCATATATTGAAACTCTAATCCCCAATGCGACCACACTTGGACATGGAACCTGTGAGGATGTAATAAAGTTTAAATGAGGTCATAATGGTGGAACTCTAAACTGAAAGCCCTGATGCCTTTGTAAGAAGAGGCAGAGATACAGGGGGACACAGTTAGGGCACAGGGAGAAGGTGGACATCTAGAAGATTCACAGAAGAAAGAAAGACACACAGAAATCAAACTGACTAGCACCTTGATCTTAGACTTCTCAGCCTACAGAACTATGAGAAAATGAATTTCTGTTGCTAAGCTATCCAGTCTATGTTGTTTCGTTATAGACTTAAAAGCAGACTAAGCTACTGTACAATCAAGACCTGAGGATATTTACACACACGTACACACACCCACACACAGTAGTTTGTAAGGAACATGTAAAGCATATTATAAAGCAGGGACAAGAGAAATTCAGATGTCCCTTTAACATTTAATGGAAGTCAAAGAGGAAAAAAGCAAAATATTTTCATGAAACTATATAGACATATTTGGACAACATTCTGAAGGAAAGGAGGGGTATTTTTGAGTGGAATGTAAAAATGATCAGAAAGCCTGGAAAGGAGATTTTTTCACCCTGATTGGACATAAGAGAGATGGATCTTGAAATGCAAACCCTAAGCAACATGCATCATGAGATACTAGTTTATTTGGAGCCTCCATTAACTGTTTTTTTATACACAAATGAGTTTTTCAGTAGTCATGTATGGATGTGAGAGTTGGACCATAAAGAAGGCTGAATGCTCAAGGATTGATGCTTTTGAACTGTGGTATTGAAGAAGAAAGTCTGTTGGACTGCAGGGAGATCAAACCTATCAATCCTAAAGGAAATCAGTCCTGAATATTCATTGGAAGGATTGATACTGAAGCTCCAATACTCTGGCCACTGATGTGAAGAGCCAACTCATTAGAATAGACCCTAACGCTGGGAAAAATTGAGAGCAGGAGGAGAAGGGGATTACAGAGGGCAAGATGGTTGGATGGCGTCACCAACTCAATGGACATGAGTCTGAGCAAGCTCCGGGAAATCGTGAAGCCTAGTGCACTGCAATCCATGGGGTTGCAAAGAGTTGGACACGACTGAGCAACTGAACAACAACAAAATGCAGGTAAATAAAAATAAATTATAAATTCACCTATAATACTACTAAGAATTAAGCATAATTGTCATTTTGGTGTTTTTCTATATATATAATATACAATACATACAATAATGTAAGGTTCTTCCAATTAGATATATCATAAATATTTTTCAATGTCATTATATACCATTCTTAACATAATTTGTAAGGTTATTGCAAGTCTACTCCATACTAAAAAAATTGTGTATTCATATCTGGTGGCTCTGAGGTTAAAGCGTCTGCCTGCAATGCGGGAGAGCTGTGTTCAATCCCTGGGTCGGGAAGATCCCCTGGAGATGGAAATGGCAACCCACTCTAGTATTCTTGCCTGGAGAATCCCATGGACAGAGGAGCCTGGTGGGCTACAGTACACAGGGTCACAAAGAGTCGGACACGACTGAGCGACTTCACTTTCACTATCACCACCTGTGGGTTTCTCAGTTGTCTGTTGGTTGAGAATGCTTCTAATTATGAAGAACATTCTGAGAATTTGTAGGTTTATTAGGCAAGAGATGGATGGTAAAAACTTAATTGAAGACAACACCAAGTGTTGGTAAGGATGTATAGGTAGAATCTTACTGGCTTTAAAACTGGATTTCCACATCAGACACATTGTTGTAGGAATGTAAAATGGCACAGCCAGTCTGGAAACTAAGAGTTTTTAAGTCTTATAAATTTAAACCTGAAACTACCATAGGACCCAGCAATTGTACTCAAGGTCATTTATCCCATAGAAACAGAAATTTATGTTTACACACAAAAAAACATACACAAAACTTTTAGCAACTTTATGCTTAATTGGCAAATCTGGAAACATCTCAGATATCCTTCAATGAGTGAATAATTTAACAAACTAATTCTATAATACAATATTGTTTTTGTTCAGAAGCTAAGTCATGTCTTTTTGTGACCCAACAAACTGCAGCACGCCAGGCTTCTCTATGCTCCACCATATCCTGAAATTTACTCAGTTTCATGTCCAGTGAGTTGGTGATTCCATCTAAACATCTCATCCTTGGCCACACCTTCTCCTTTGTCCTCAATCTTTCCCAGACTCACTGTCTTTTTCAGTGAGTTGACTCTTCACATCAGGTGACCAAAGTATTGAAGCTTCAGCTTCAGTATCAGTCCTTCCAATGAATATTCAGGGTTGATTTCTTTTAGGACTGACTAGTTTGATCTCCTTACAGCTTAAGGGACTCTCAGGAGTTCTCCTGCACCACAGATTTGAAAGCATCAATTCTTCAGTGCTCAGTCTTCTTTATTTCTGGAAAAAACACAACTTTGACCATAAGGACTTCTTTCAGCAAACGGGTGTCTCTGTTTTTTAATAAGCTGTCTAGTCTGGTCATAGCTTTCCTTTCATGGAGCAAGCATTTTTTAATTTCATAACTGAAATCCCTGTCTGTAGTGATTTTGGAGCTCAAGAAAATACAATCTGTCACTGCTTCTACTTTTTCTCCTGTATTTGCCATGAAGTCATCTCAAACACTAGTAAAGTAATGCTCAAAATTCTCTAAGCCAGGCTTCAGCAATACATGAACCGTGAACTTCCTGATGGTCAAGCTGGTTTTAGAAAAGGCAGAGAAACCAGAGATCAAATTGCCAACATCCACTGGATCATTGAAAAAGCAAGAGCGTTCCAGAAAAAAACATCTATTTCTGCTTTATTGACTATGCCAAATCCTTTGACTGTGTGGATCACAATAAACTGTGGAAAATTCTGAAAGAGATGGGAATACCAGACCACCTGACCTGCCTCTTGAGAAATCTGTATGCAGGTCAGGAAGCCACAGTTAGAACTGAACACGGAACAACACACTGGTTCCAAATAGGAAAAGGAGTACGTCAAGACTCTATATTGTCACCGTGCTTATATAACTCATATGCAGAGTACATCATGAGAAACGCTGGGCCGGAAGAAGCACAAGCTGGAATCAAAATTGCTAGAGAAAATATAAATAACCTCAGATATGCAGATGACACCATCCTTATGGCAGAAAGTGAAGAGGAACTAAAGAGCCTCTTGNAATGAAGGTGCATGATTATAATTAACGTGATTGGTGTAACTATGGAAAGTCCCTCCTAAAACCCCCTGCTTGTCTATATAAGCTGGGAGCTTGCAACAATAAAGTGGAACTGCTCAGACAGAACCCCTATCGCATCTGATTGTCTCTCACTTGCCGAGTGGCTGGGTGGCGGACAGCAGACTCACCTTTCCTCGGAACCCCTTGGCTTTGCTGAGGGAAGTTCCACTGCCACTCTCTTTCTGCGGAGCGCCCCCCGCAATTAATCTCAAAAGAAGATTCATATAGAAAACAAAGTAGGGACTAATGAGATTTTAGAAAAAGAAAAATAAGTGGTTAGCTTCAGAAAGTGGTTGCAATTAACCAATGGATCTTGAAAAAGAATTGTAGAGGATAATGTCTACAGTATACACATATGACAGTTACACAACAAAAGACACAACTGAGCAACTAAGCACACATTAGCACACAGAAGACACATTTAAATAAATGACTCTCAAAAATAAAGGAAAATTATATCTCACATGTGTATATTGTAATTTTAGTACTTTTATGACTTAAAATTGTGCATCAAAAAAGGATGATAAGATAAACTATAATGTCTAAATGCCTATATTAACTATTCAATAATGGAAATATGTTATTTTTTATATTATTGGTAGTATTTTTAAAAACTGTAAGTCATTAGAGATTAAACATCTTACCACAGGTTCAAAGTACATTTCAATGACTTTTTGCATCATCAAAGTACACTAGATGAGGCCTAATAACATTTACCTTGTATTTCCTTTGACAGAATGCCCAGTGTGAGATGGTAAGTTATTCTACCCAAATAGCATACTGCTGCTGCTAAGTCACTTCAGTCATGTCCGACTCTGTACGATCCCACAGATGGCAGCCCACTAGGCTCCTCTGTCCCTGGGAATCTTTAGGCAAGAATACTGGAATGGGTTGCCATTTCCTTTTCAAACCCAAATAGCATAATCACATATTATATGCCAGATACTCTGTTCTAATTCTGGTCTTCCCGAGTATCTATTTCAAAATCTTATGGCTTATTTTAAAAATATATCAATACATTTGGACGTCTCTTTATAAGCAATAAATACTTGTAATTCAGAAACATGGACCCTTTGCTTGGTATTTGTAAACCTATCAGAATACTTTGCTCACCTAACTCTATAGGAAAAATTATGATAGCCAGAGACTGAAGGTCAGGCAAAATAGAAGGGCATTATCAAAGACTTAGCATGCTCTATGTAGACTAAAAATAGCAACTAAATGGCATTGATGTTTTTTTTCCCCCTTGTTGCCATGAGAAATAATTGTCCTCTTTTGCCCTACATATCAGTTGTACTCCTGACTACCATCCTCATTATCACTTGATAGTTCAACTGTTTAAAAAAAATGCTCTTTTTATATAATTATTCTCATTAGCCATTTTTCATAAAAAGCTTGTGAGTGAGACTGATAAATCTATTGCATATGAAATTACAAATGAGAAATCTCAAAAGAGAATGGGCAAACAATTCTTCTGAGGTCATAAAATAGTCAAATGTTCTAGCACAAAACTAACATTTCCCCCCCCTCCCCGCTTTTCCAATCTNATGAAATTACAAATGAGAAATCTCAAAAGAGAATGGGCAAACAATTCTTCTGAGGTCATAAAATAGTCAAATGTTCTAGCACAAAACTAACATTTCCCCCCCCTCCCCGCTTTTCCAATCTATTACCTGACACTGTGTTCCTGGCTTTCTTGGCTGGGTCTTGGATATGAATACCTGAATTAATAGGTCTGATTGCATATAAATATCTAAAATTTGCTCTAGTTGTTCTTGCAGCAAATTGGTGGTGACATTAACTTTTAAATGCATGTATTTTTGTAGACTGTGTTTCAAAATGGGGAAAACTAATAGAATTTGTGTCAAGAGACTTAAATTTAATTTCAATTTCTGATGCTTTTTGTTCATATAAATGTGTTCATATAAACTTTTTGTTCATGTAAATCTCTGAAACCCTCTGAATCTCCCTGACTTAGGATACAACTCTTCTATCTGTAGTTTTGTGTGATCCTCCCAGATAGAATTCCCCATTGTCTTCTATAAGTTTCTTGGAGGCAAGGATCATATCTCGTTCATCTTATATCACTAGATTCTAGCACAGTATCTACCTAAATAGCAACCTGAGATACCTGCTTGAGATAATGTATGCACAGTGCTTATAAACTTAAAATTGATTTGCAGAATTAAACATCTTTACACTTATTGCTATCAAATGGCAGACACATAATAAAGGGTATTTAGTTGAGTACTGCTGGTTGTATTATGTTTGTGTGGGCAAGATCAACTGAAATGCTGTGCAGCAAGTTAGCCAACATTACTTGATTATGCAAATACATGCACTACAGTGGTCTTTTCCCTCATAAGTAATCTCCAGGAAAAAGACCCTGATGCTGGTAAAAATTGAGAACAAGAAGAGGTAGACAGAGGCTGAAACAATAGAATGGCANGCAAGTTAGCCAACATTACTTGATTATGCAAATACATGCACTACAGTGGTCTTTTCCCTCATAAGTAATCTCCAGGAAAAAGACCCTGATGCTGGTAAAAATTGAGAACAAGAAGAGGTAGACAGAGGCTGAAACAATAGAATGGCATCACTGACTCAATGGACATGAGTTTGAGCAAACTCAGAAAGACAGTCAAGGACAGGAAAGCCTGGCATGTTTCAGTTCATGGGCTCGCAAAGAGTTGGACATGACTAAGAGACTGAAAAACAACAGTCTCCCTTTAATTTTCTCCTTGGGTTTCTTTCTCTTCACCACTCTAATTTAGCTTAATTTTTCTCTCCTGTCTTAAATTTTAAAATTCTATAAAATGTACGAAATTTCTCTAGTTAATATATATGGTTGATGGACTGGGAGGCCTTACATGCTGCAGTCCATAGGATCGCAAAGAGTCAGACACGGTTGAATGACTGAACTGAATATATATATATATATATATATATAGTTAAGATATTACAGATTTATATAACTTAATATACATACATATATACCTCACAAAAAATGTTTTAAACTTCCTCTAGTTAATAGCCTAACTGTTCTGTCACACTGGACAAAACCACCAGGGAAAACAACACAACTCAATAAGTTTTCTGCTTCTTACACGCCTGTACCCAACCAAGCTGCTGATGAAAAATCACATCACATAATCAGGATGGTTCAACTATGCATTTGTGACTTTGAACTTTGCGTGAAAGTTGAACACTGCTCAGCAATAACCAGACTGGCTCTCTGGTTAATTTGCAATACACTCTCCACATGCACTTTTTCCAACCCATTCCTGTCTCCCCAAACCTGTGTTCTGCCTTCCTCCTTCTAGAGCTTCATTGCTCTTTCTCCCTGTCTTTGCAGAATCAGACTCAAGCCCCCATGCAAATGATCCAGTCACTAATAAAGAAAGAAAACAGAGGTCTTCGGATGAGAATAATCTTAGGTTGATGATATACAAGTTACCAAAGCATCCTCTATCCTTGTGTCTTTTAAAATGGAGTATCTGTTAGTGTACTATATCCCAATCTTCTCAGTCTTCTGAATATGTTACCGCTGTTAAATTAATCTATTTTGTTCCTTTAAATTCCCACTCTCTTCAGTTCAGTTCAGTTCAGTTTACTCAGTCGTGTCTCACCTTTTAGGACCCCATGGACTGCAGCATGCCAGGCTTCCCTGATGTTCATCAAGTCAGTGATACCATCCAACCATTTTATCCTCTGTCATCCCCTTCTCCTCCTGCCTTCAGTCTTCCCCAGCATCAGGGTCTTTCCAAGGAGTCAGTTCTTCGCATCAGGTGGCCAAAATATATTGGAGCTTCAGCTTCCGCATCAGTTCTTCCAATGAATATTCAGAACTGATTTCCTTAAGAACTGACTGGTTTGATCTCCTTGCAGTCCAAGGGACTCTCAAGAGTCTTCTCCAACACCACAGTTCAAAAGCATTAATTCTTCTGAGCTCAGTTTTCTTTATAGTCCAACTCTCAATATCCATATGTGATCACTGGAAAAACCATAGCTTTGACCCACTCTTACAGATCTTCGAAATAGATTGAATCATCTTCATATTCAGAAGTAATTTCCACATGTCAATGTGTCTGGCTACCATTTTTCTTTCTTGTCACCAAATACTACTGAAAAAGTTACAACATTCACAGTTTCCATCCCGTTATTCTCTCCTTTTCAAGAAATACCAGTGTGGCTTCACAGAAGTGGGCCCCTTGCTGATTCCACTGTAACTAAACTCCTTAGAAGAGGGAATAGGAGTAACCTAGCACATGGAACACGACTGAGCGACTTCACTTTCACTTTTCACTTTCATGCACTGGAGAAGGAAATGGCAACCTACTCCAGTGTTCTTGCCTGGAGAATCCAAAGACGGGGGAGCCTGGTGGGCTGCCGTCTATGGGGTCACACAGAATCAGACATGACTGAAGCGACTTAGCAGCAGCAGTACATGGAAATATTTATATTTGAAATACTTACATTTTAATGTTTAGCCCTAGCTCTTTCCTGTTTCCTAACAGAAATGACCAACTGTATTTCTCGCAGTGTCTGTCATTCCTCCAGTAGTCCCTACTTCAGGAAATGCTACCATAAGCTACCTAGTTGCTTGAATCTGAAATCTGAGTGTCTTTACTGAGATCTCCTCAAATCCTCCTTATATCCAGTCCCATCAATATTTCCTTAACATCTGGCAGAGTTTCTCCACTGGTTTTTGAACAGTGTTGAAGTTTCAGATGGTGATTACAATCTCCTGCTTGATCTCCCCTGCACACCACTCTCCTCTTCATGATGAGTGTGTTTAAAACCACAGTGCCTTTAATTATTTCCTTAACCATGCCTTCCTCTTAAGTCCCTCCAGGACTTAGCATTCTTTGTTCTCACTCTGGGGGTCCTCTTCATCTGCCCATACATTTTCATTCTTTAGGTATTAGTTCGGAGAAGGCAATGGCACCCCACTCCAGTACTCTTGCCTGGAAAATTCCATGGATGGAGGAGCCTGGTAGGCTGCAGTCCATGGGGTCACGAAGAGTTGGACATGACTGAATGACTGAACTGATCACAGTGGAGGAAAAAAGCAAAAGAACATTCAATAGTCTAAAGCAAGTAGCTTTCACATTTGTAATCAACATGAGGCTTAGAAACCATTTTGCAAATCCAATCAACTATTTAAATACAAATGTTTTATTGCTCTGACAGTTTCATTCCTTTAGAAGTTCAAAGTTAATATGTATGTCAAAAAGGTTCATTATAAATGAGGTGTGTAGATCTATGTGATTAGATATTATGTGTTAATACATAGATTTCTTTACACAAACACATGACTATGTGTGTATGTGTATATATATATAATAAAGCCCATAATTGTAGCAGTCAAAGTTAAGGTTGTAAAGTTAAACCTTTACAGATATTACAGAGCCTCTGGAGCAATCTTGCTTAAGACTGTTAAAGATAGCATTCACAGTTAGAATCCTAACCTTGGTAGATCATTAAATAATAAGATATAATGAGACATTCCCTTCATCCAGCAAATGTGTCTTTTTTATTTATTATGACAGCATCCACAGCATACTGCAAAGTAATCTGTTTTGTTTTGGAATCATAATTACATATTGACAAGTTAAACTGTGAGACCTAAATCAGGGGAATTTAAGCTATTATGGGAGCATTCTTATGGGAAAACCTAAAGGGACATCAATTATTTTGCCACAATCTCACTCCTTTTCAACTTTCCATTCTTTCATGGAATGAAATCCTAGGAGAAAAGAAGCTATAGAAAATCCAGATGCAGTATTTTGCCATGGGATTAAGAAGTAACTTCTATGGGTAATTAAAATAAAAACAGGTATAACCCATCAGTGAGTTTATTTAGGGGAAGACATTTATATCACTGCAGTATATTTCTTCTGTTTTTAAAATTCATGCAAATTTACCTTAAAGAGCAGCTATTTACGTATATATGTATATAAAGACACCACAACTGCTTGGATAAAAAAATAGCATATTGCTTCACAGAACAAGTAACTGACAATCTATTTCACTAAGAGATAAACATATATATAAATGAATTTCAAAAGTCTTTANTTACCTTAAAGAGCAGCTATTTACGTATATATGTATATAAAGACACCACAACTGCTTGGATAAAAAAATAGCATATTGCTTCACAGAACAAGTAACTGACAATCTATTTCACTAAGAGATAAACATATATATAAATGAATTTCAAAAGTCTTTACGACTGTTACAAGTGATCAGAATTATTGGTATTGATTTTTCAGTGAATCACTATAGTAACAAATACACAGTCAAATAAAATTTTAAATATCATATATGCATGCATGTATGTATATTAAGTCATTGTGGTTGTGTCTGACTCTTTGCTATGCTAAGGACCTCAGCCCACCAGGCTCCTCTCTCCATGGGATTCTCCAGGCAAAAAATAATGGAGTGGGTTGTCTTGCCCTATTCCAGGGGATCTTCCCAATCCAGGGATCAAACTGAAGACTCTCATGTCTCCTGCACTGGTAGGCAGGTTCTTTACCACTAGCACCACCTGGGAAGCCCATTATCATGTATACACCTTGCCAATTAGTATACAAATTAACATGGATCCTTAAATTAGGAAAAAAAAAAGTTCTTATAATTGATTCATTTTAAGGGTAGACCTATTCCAGTTTTCAGGAACAGGAATTATCAAGGAAATAACAAAAGCAGATACAGGTAATGGAAGTATTTCTAAAATTTAAATTTTGCTCCACTAATGATGCTTGTAGATAATATTTATATTATCAAAATTGTATGAATTTCAACATTTGGAGAGTAAAATACTTATACTGCCAGAAAATTTAGTATCTTCTGACAACTATTTCAGAATTTTGTCCTTTTCCCTAGTTGGTAGCCCTGAAATGCACTGTATAGAATATATACTTCATATCTATATTTTTATTGCTTTTGTATCCTCAAGGAAATTGAAATAGAAGCAGCCTAATTCACTGGTAAGGTTTGCTTTCACATTTTTTTAAATGGTGCAGTTCCACTTGAGCTGAAGAGCATTAGTTATTGGCTAAAAGAGGGTTTTCAGGGATATGGATTTTAGCACTTTCTTGACTGAGGATTCTGGTGCTCAGCAAACTTGGCTAAAACCTGGAAGGTGACAGCTGCATGAAAAGTTGAAAAATAGGACACACAACTGTAAGCTCAGCTGATAAACTTCCATCAGAGATTTACTATTTCTTAAAGTGCTGATGCCAAAGATAGGAAAACTGATCACAAAATAATTTCTAGTGCTCTTCTCTCAACCAGCAGTTAGACTGAGATCAAAGTTTATAATTGTCTCTCTATAAAAGATATACTATGTATCTATCAAGAGATGATATAAATTACCTAAAAGTTTGATCTCCTGAATATTTCTCTAATGTATTCAATATCATCCAAAAAGATATCTGAAGACTAAAAATTAATATTTCTAAAAATCTATGTAAACTAGAAACATGTACTCTTTTAGATGATCTGTAAAAATGTTCTTCAGCTTCAAGGAAGACATCATTCTACTTGGGTCCCTACCATCTTGCTTGAATGCTCTAGTTATCTGCTCAGGGAGGAGCATCTGTAGTGAGGCTTTTTGCAGTGAGAGCTGACTTTGACTTGAATGCCAGCAGTGGTCTGACTCTGCACAAATTACTTAAGTTTAATGAGTTATCATTTTTTTTAATCTTATAAGTTAGGATAATACTTTGCAGAGCGATGCGAGGATGAAATGTGTGTAGTCTCTGTGCTACAGGGCCTGGATAAGTGCTCAACACATCTGTTGAGTGGCTATAGGTTTGACTCATGGGAACAGAACAACTAGAAAGCTTATTTATAATATTGCAGCAACTTCTAAAACAGGGTTCTCAAATGTTTCCATCTCAGGCAAACATATTTTATGAGAAACAAATGTCTAGAACTAGAAACTATATTAAGTCTTCAGCAGTCCATGAGTTAAGTAGAAGAAAGCTTTGAATGAACACTGAACATTTATTGAACACCCCATTTCCTGCAAATATTCTTGTTCAAAAACTATGTTGTAAACAACAATGACAACCTAATGATGTGGATGGCATCACTGACTTGATGGACACGAGTCTGAGTAAACTCGGGGAGTTGGTGATGGACAGGGAGGCCTGGCATGCTGTGATTCATGGAGTCGCAAAGAGTCAGACATGACTGAGTGACGTGACTGAACTGAACTGAACTGAACTGAACATGAGGTAACATAAAAAATTCAGTAAGCATGGAAGGAGGCATTTGAGTTCGTATTGTTCTCCAATTAGTAGCCATACATTCCTTCCCCTGAATCCTCAGTCAGTCTTAAAACTTTTTTAAGCTTTAAGCAGATCTTGCCAGGAGAAATATCAACAAGCTCAGATATGCAGATGACACCACCCTTAATGGCAGAAAGTGAAGAGGAACTAAAAAGCCTCNGGATTTCTTTGGAAGGAATGATGCTAAAGCTGAAACTCCAGTACTTTGGCCACCTCATGCGAAGAGTTGACTCATTGGAAAAAGACTCTGATGCTGGGGGGATTGGGGGCAGGAGGAGAAGGGGACAACAGAGGATGAGATGGCTGGATGGCATCACTCACTCAATGGACGTGAATCTGAGTGAACTCCGGGAGTTGATGATGGACAGGGAGGCCTGGCACGCTGCGATTCATGGGGTCGCAAAGAGTCAGACACTACTGAGCGACTGAACTGAACTGAAAGGCTGCTTATCTGTGCAAGTCAAGGTAACTTGTAATTCTGTCCTTGATTACCACTTGAGACTCTCATTACAGGCCTCTGTTTTCCTGCTAGTGTAGGTAAGGGAGACTTAGTGATCAACCAGTAGGGATTGTGGCTCCTAGAATAAACGTCCTCCTAGTTTCAACCCACTCCAGTGTTCTTGCCTGGAGAATCCCAGGGACGGGGGAGCCTGGTGGGCTGCCATCTATGGGGTCACACAGAGTCGGACACGACTGAAGCGACTTAGCAGTAGCAGCAGCATATACATATTAGAAGCCCCTCCATTTTACAGGTCCATGGTCTCTTAATTGCTTTGTCTGTAGTTTTGGCACATGCATAATAAAAATAGGGAGCTCGCTCTTTCAAAATTGATGTCCCTATTAGTTTTATTCTGCAGTAGCCATTAACCACAACTAAAATATAAATATATAAATCATAATAAGTGTTCCATAATGGAGATCGTAAAATCTACTACATAAAATGGCTTCATATAAATATACTGAAGTATATCAGCAGCCAAAATGCTAAACTTCAAGCTGTAAAAATATTACAACAGAGACAAGCAGTTTTAAATCATCACCAAACAAAATAATGCCACATTCATTTACTGAAGGTCAAAAATGTGAATGAGAAAATGTTATGAAAAATAATAGACCCATGGTAGAAAAACTAATTCTCTATACAGAAAATTTAGCTATGAATCTGGACATTTGATATCATTGTGTGAAGTGGAGATAGGTAAGAGAAAGTTATCAGTCAACAATGTTGTTAGACTAAAAATCATAGTAAAAAGTGGGCTTATTTGTTTATGCCCATCTTATTCCAAAAATGTTTTGAAGTTATTTGACCACTAAATAGTAAAACAAAATAGCGTCTGAAACAGAAATATTGAAATATCTCAAGTATTTGACAAGAAAAAAGAAGGTCAGAAGAAAGAAAAGTGACAATGGTAGGATTTATTTTAGATCTGACAAAATGAAAATTCTTAACTATTAACTTAAAAAAAATCTTTAACAATCCCTCACTGGAGCACATTAAGTGAATTGATCCTGGAGATAGGTTTTTAAACCCAAGCAACATTTTCAGAGTCAAAATTAGATCTAAATCATAAAAATATTTTGGAAGATGTTTAAATATCTTTCTTGAAAATGAAATATATTTTAGAATTCTCAAGTTTAGAATTCCAAGATCAATAGGATCTGTACATCTTGGAAAATCATAGATTTAAGCCTGACAGATTATATCAGTCAGTGTTTTATGAAATGAATATTTTGATTAAAAGGTNTTTGGAAGATGTTTAAATATCTTTCTTGAAAATGAAATATATTTTAGAATTCTCAAGTTTAGAATTCCAAGATCAATAGGATCTGTACATCTTGGAAAATCATAGATTTAAGCCTGACAGATTATATCAGTCAGTGTTTTATGAAATGAATATTTTGATTAAAAGGTAATATAATGTCTATAGTATGTAAATATAAACTTTGTATTTCTCCATCCAAAGTAAATTTAGCCAAATTTTTATTTGAGATTACATATTAATTGGAAAAAAACAAACAGAAAAACTTGGTTAAAATATTTCTCTCTTTTTTCTAGAATTATTAGCATATATGCTTTTATTTCTTACTATATTACTTTCCTACCAGGCTGCTTGAGACTGAGATATTATTTTTTCTAATATTAACTTTTCTATTCTCAATACATGCCATTCTTGTTGATATGCGTGTCAAACAAGTATATGTTTGATAACATCATAATTTAAGTGTGGAAGAAGGTCATTAAACCTTGAATGAGTGATAATCATTGTCAACAAATACTAGGGCATGCAGAGTGGTAGTGGTGGTAATGAAAATATTCTAAAATTGAGAGTGTTGATTGCAAAACTTTGTGAAATTAAAAATCAGGGAAATGTATGTTTTAGATGAGTGCATTTTATAGTATGCAAATGATATCTCAAAAAAGCTGTTAAAATATAGTAAAAGTTCAATAACTACCATGTCAGTCTTGACAATTGTTTTCCTGTGCATTCACACTGATATTGAAAACAGCTGAGAAGAATTAGAACAGGACAAGAGAACCTAAATGGAAATGGAAGAGAANTAAAATATAGTAAAAGTTCAATAACTACCATGTCAGTCTTGACAATTGTTTTCCTGTGCATTCACACTGATATTGAAAACAGCTGAGAAGAATTAGAACAGGACAAGAGAACCTAAGTGGAAATGGAAGAGAATTACGGGGGTGGAAGTTTTCTCAATTAATAACTATATATATGATCACAGAGATGGTCAGTGAGTGTGACTTCCTGGCTACAGCCTTCATTTCTGTAGATATTCCTACATTTAGAGGCCTTAATTCTTAATTTAACCACCAGTATTCACATTTTTAAAAATTCTATGAGAGTTATTAAACTTTATCATGAAAAGAGTTAAACTTCCCCTTCGATGCAAGTGGAAACCATAAAGTCATAATTTTTGAATTCCAGACAGTGAAAATTTGTAAATAGATTATTATTTAGCTTTCTAAAACAACTTTCAAAAAGCAAATCAAGGTCTTAAGACTTTATTTTTACTGACAAGTCAGTATCATTCCATAGGATAAAATAAACATCAAGATAGCAAGCATGATTATCAAGCTGGGCCATATTTTGCTATGTGAAGGTCTCCTGCAATACTGGTTGGTGAATAATAAGGAGATTAGCATTAAGCACACCATCTGTTGCGGGTTTTCTCTCTCGAAGATGCATAGCAAAAGTGAGTTCTCTGAAGTATAATGTTATCAGAGATGCTTTTAATTTTAGCATTTATTCCTACTCCTCAGGACAACAAATTTACACTGGAAGAAAATGGGCAGATGAAAGGCTGGTAAAAGAAAATACATGATTTCAAGTGTAAAAACAAAGAAGCTTTCTTTTAAAAGCCAAATCTTTTAATTACTCTAAGATTTCCTCAAAAAAATTAGATTTCATCCACAGAAACTGAATTATAGCTCATGCGGGTCCAAGAAGTGAAGTGTGCCAGGTGCAGCTATGAAAACTAGCTATTCAATGACAGTCTCACAATTTTTCTTAGCTTCTTTGTGGTTTCAGATGCCTCCTGCTTGAAGCTCTGCCTCAAAGATCTATATAATAATATAAAATTTACACTGTCCACCAGTCATCCTATTTAGATCTTAAAAAATGTGCTTCATCTCCTTAGCATAATAACTATTCATATGGATATGCAACACATGAGCAGCTAATCCATTTCTCTTCATGCCCTCTTTCAGTCAATCTCAAACTTAAATCTTCCTCTTGAAAGCCAGTGAGAATCCTATGCTCCATCAAGTCATTCTGGGTAATGTGTTGAGACCAAAGTGTGTATCATTACGCAGCTAACCTACCATAATGAGATGAAAAAAAAAAAAAAGTGCTCTTATTTTATAAAAGAAGAGCAAAAATCTGTGTTCTATTCTCTTTTTAAAACTGTAATAATTTTGCTTACCTTTACAATTTCACACCATCACCACTCATATGAGAAGATAAGATCATTTATTTAGATGGCATCTATTCTAAAAACAATCTAGATAAAATGTTGAAATTTCAATGATCATACTGATATTTCATGCATTTTAAGAAACTATTAATCTCATACTAAGGATAAAACATTAACTAGTTGATAATTACTAGCTCTAGAGAGCTTTTTTCTTTTAATGTTTCTTAAAGAAAACTAAAAGAAATCCCTTTATGATATGCAGTGCAATTATTTAAAATTGTGTTTTATAAACATTTTTAATACCAACAGGTTATTAAGTTCAGGGACCTACAAAACTACTACTTTTCGGTCAAAACTACCTAAGTAGTACATAAGCTTAAATATACAACCAGGTTTAGAATCATAAATTGATTGCCCTCACTAAGCCCTAGTTCACCACCAGTGCGTGAGTGCTCAGTCGCTCAGTTGTGTCAGACTCTTGGCGACTCTATGGACTGTAGTCCACCTGGCTCTTCTGCCCATGGGACTCTCTGGGTAAGAATACTGGAGTGGGTAGCCATGCCCGCCTATCCTTCTCACCCAGGGATTAAACCTGTATCTCCTGTGTCTCCTGATTACGGGTAGATTCTTTACCACTGAATCACATAGGAAGCCCTCACCACAAGTGGGATCCATCATAAAATATCTTGGTAGCAGAAGAAATTAATGAGGGCTGAGGCAAGATCTTGCTTCCATCTTCATACTCTTCTGAGGACAGGGATCTTCCACTAATTTCTGTTAATATTTCTTTACCTCCCCCAAACTCACTCTGTGCTTCAGACATAAATTGTCTATTTACTCTCCAAAAAAACCCTCAGATTATGTTTCTTGTTTAGATACCTCTTTTTACATGGACACCGATACCAAGCTTTGTGTTCTATAATTCTAGTTTCCATGATGTTGTGCCACTTTATTCTTTTGAAATTTTGACTTTCTCTCCTTGAGTTTCATTTGTGTCCTCCACTAAACAAGATCCATACGTGGACATCAGAATAAAATCTGTGCAAAATTGTGAATACTGCATGTATAATTTTCCTGTAGTGGTTCATTTCAGTGTTAGAAACCACTGACAATCTGATTGCCAGAAAAATAAGTGCATATGTACCTGCATATGACATCTTGATCATTTTTATTTACTTTATAATAATTTATTTTAACCAGATTACCTACTTAGTACTTAGGATTAAATCTTTTCAAAAGATTTATCATCCCATGCTCTATTTAATCATTTTATCTGATAAGAAAGAAACTGTGACATTTAAGTAGAAAATACATCATGGAAAAGCCTAAAAGGCTACTTCTCAAAGCAACTCAATAAAATATATACTCAACAGGGTTGTTTTTGGTACAGAGCAGATCATGATTTCTAGCCTCTCATGAAAGCCCACAAAAAAATCCTAGATTATAATTAAATATTCTTGGTCCAAGCAGCTTAAGTATTTCCATTTTGACTAGCAGGAAATTTAAAAGTTACCAAAAGTAGAAAATTATTAGATACTATTACCATTCAATCCTTAAATGAGTTAATTCAGGCTCAAATGAATCATTATGTTGTTATAATAATCATTTTAATACCTAAATGTCATATGTCAGTAGATCATCTCTAATTCCACAAAAACATCCTGAATGCTTTTTAGACATATCTGCTGCTGCTGCTGCTGCTGCTAAGTCACTTCAGTCGTGTCCGACTCTGTGCAACCCCATAGATGGCAACCCACCAGGCTCCGCCGTCTCTGGGATTCTTCAGGCAAGAACACTGGAGTGGGATGCCATTTCCTTCTCCAATGCATCAAAGTGAAAAGTGAAAGTGAAGTCACTGAGTCGTGTCCAACTCTCAGATACCCCATGGACTGCAGTCTACCAGGCTCCTCTGTCCATGGGATTTTCCAGGCAAGAGTACTGAAGTGGGATGCCATTGCCTTCTCCATCAGACATATCTACATTACCTTAAAATTTGTTTATAAAAAGTAACATTAAATTCAGGTCAAGCAGCAGTTATTTAACTCTAAGTACATATAATCAGTGTAGTTGATAGATGGGGGAACAAAATACTGTTTTTGATCCCTACAAGTTCATAACTGAAGAAAGATGAAGTTTTAAAAATGCTAAAAACGTTAAGAATATAGGGGAAATGGCTTTATTTCATCTAGAAATGTTAAGAGCATTTCAAAGAGAAGATAGTATTTCAATTGAAGATAAATAAAACTCTGTTATAATATTTAAGGAAAAGTGGTAGGGTCATCCCAGCTAAAGGAAATAATGTATATGTAGGAATATAATTAGGGAAGCACATAAGTTAGGAAATTAGTAGTTTTGAGGGACTGGAATACAGGAGTGCATGTTATAAGAGTATATAATATGAAACATACAAGACAATAAACTTTCTTTGAACTGATAAAGTTTTGATTATCAGTGAGAATTTGAAACCAATAGGTAGTTTTCTATTATAACCAGTAGGTTTATATCCCTTATATGAATATTAAGTACAAATAATTAAAATTAATTAATTATATCTCATCTTCTATATACTTAATGAATTCTTATCTCCCCGTTCCTGACAGAGCTTCATAAGTAAGTGAGATTCAACAAAGTTGCTTCTTTCCTTATGAATATTTCAAAATAAAAGGAGCATGTTTATCTATTCACTGAAAAACTTTAAAAGATATTTTCAAAATCAAATCCTTTAAAGTACCTCCTTTACTTGTTATTTTGTCTTAAAAAATAATTGCACTATAATAAAATTAAAGAGCTAGTGATATTGACACTAAGGATGGGACTTGAAGATGACCTCACATATTTTATCAGAAGACCTCAGAAGTGGCCTGTCATGCCACCAACACTTTTCCTTTGAAAAGACTAACAATTACCTGGAACTGCACTGTGGTGAGTAGAGTGAACAAACGATCTGAGTACCTGAATATATGACCAACAAATTCAGTTTCAATTTTGACCTAAAACAAAGAGACTAAAAGAGTTCTTCTATTCTTTTGTGGCCAGAACAGTGCTTCAAGCTGAGACCATTAAGTAAGTAATTTATCCTGGGTTAAGTCTATCAGGTTAGCACGCAATACCTTTGTAATACAAGTTTGTTCTATTTCAAACCACATCAAATGTAGACTTTTTGTAAAAAGTTCTACCTATGAGACAAGAGCAAAAGAAAGCATTCACATCTGAGTGTCAGTTCAAACAGTTATTAAATACACCAGACATAATGCACTGATGACTTCAATTTAAATTCTGTTATAGATTCAGGGAACAATAAACTAAATGTAATAATAAATGAACTAAAAGTGGGAAAAATATTAGCATAGTGACAGATTAGAATTTAACACCACATTTAAAAGAAAAGAAAAAGCTATCAGAGAACCAAAGTAATAACATGTAATAGCCACACACACACAGGTGCACACACACAAAGAATCACATTAGCTAAAATGCTGAGATTAAAATTTTAGATTTTTTTTAAACTGACACTTATTTTCAGTTCAAGCAAACAATAACTATGACACTGTATGCATGTTTAATACAAACGGATCTAAATATGCAGCCTTGACTGTGAATCATTTGACAGATCAGCTGAGGTCTGGGCTCAGCTGGAAGGCTGGAAATGTTGTGGCCCTCTCGCTCCAAGAAGCTAACCCAAGCTTCTGCACATGGAAGTCTCAGGGCTCCCAGCAAGCTCCAATTTGCCTACACTTTGCCACCTCTTTATGGTAATAATGTGACTTAAAAAAAATCTATCTAAAATTATTACATAATATGCTCAGGGCTAGAAATTTTAGATTGCAAATCTGGAAATAAATTCAAAGTTCCTGGTTAACATAATCTGTTATTTCCAAAAACATATTGGAAAAAAATATCATCATAATATCAGCATTTTTACAGTAAGCTGATCATATTGATTGAACCATATGATTGTTAATTTTCTAACCAGGTAAATGTTAATTATTGTAAAATAGAAAATAAATGTTATTGCTCAGTATATAGTATAAATAAAGATCAATTACAAATATACAAATGACAATCAAAATGAGCAACGAATTCAATTTAAAAATGATTTTAGATAACATCTACCTTGACTACCAACTTTTGAGTTATTCTTTAAGGAAAATCCAAAAGTAATGTTGAGTTAGAGAGTGCTAACTCGCCTCAGTAAGCCTGACTGTGAAACCAACAGCATTACTACACACTTCCAGCTGAGAGCACATTGATGTCTTCTCCCAGAGTTCTGAATTCCTGTACTTCTCAGAATTAGCAGATAGATGGCCTCGTACTATGTGAAAGTAGTTTCCAGNGCGAGTGCTAACTCGCCTCAGTAAGCCTGACTGTGAAACCAACAGCATTACTACACACTTCCAGCTGAGAGCACATTGATGTCTTCTCCCAGAGTTCTGAATTCCTGTACTTCTCAGAATTAGCAGATAGATGGCCTCGTACTATGTGAAAGTAGTTTCCAGAAAATGTCCTGCATGTGTATGCAGTATTCCAGTTTCTAACATAGTCAGAGACAAAGTTTCTGAATTAGATCTTAGGTGATCCCTTCTCCTGTGAAAACATGTTTTAGCAATGCAGAAGAAGTTAACTTGCAATATCGTTAAAAGGAAAAAAAAATAGTTCTTGGAGATTTTAAATCATACATAAACTGACTTCCAAACTGAATAAAACACTGACAAAGCAATCAAGAATGCTGAACAATTGGAGTATAATATTTTTGAATTTTTATCTTTACTGGCTCTTCTGTTTTTGACTGAATGCAATTGAATTATCCAGTCACTTCTGGACAGCTGCCCCCCCTTCCCTTTCCTCTCCTATTCACTCCTTTCCTTTTTCTTCTCTCACAACGATCTGGTTCTTTCATGCTCTAGGATACTGAGCAAAAGAAGGAAAGAAATGGTCACAACCTCTTCACCTTTTTTTTAACAATAACTTAAAAAAAAATCATTTCTTGCTTGACAGAATTTGCCTATGGCATTGGGCCACCTTCACATAGCCATCTATAATTTTTCTTCTGCTTCAAACAATCTCCCACATGCCATTCTTGTTAATGACTGAGATACCCCTTGATGGTGCTTAAAATTTAATAGTGCTGGAGCTCCACATTTGCCCAAACAACCTTTTCCATTTACCTTACCTCAAAGGCCTTCTAATTTTTCTTCAGAGACAGAAATCCTTTAAGCCCATTGTATCCTTAGGCTACAAATTTACTGAGATTTAGGTTTCCAATAAGAGCATTGAGATGAATGCCACCATCTCATTTATGAATCAATTTTTGCCCATCGGCTTTTTACTGTTATTATTTTTTATTTTATTTTTCACTCAAAGGAGAGAACCTTTATTACGTGTGCATGAGTGTGTATACATACTCATACATTTCATATATTTACTAAACTGTTGAAAATTAAAAGNCTGGAAAAACCATAGCCTTGACTAGACGGACCTTAGTGAGCAAAGTAATATCTCTGCTTTTCAATATACTATCTAGATTGCTCATAACTTCCCTTCCAAGGAGTAAGTGTCTTTTAATTTCATGGCTGCAGTCACCATCTGCAGTGATTTTGGAGCTCCTCAAAATAAACTCTTCTACAATTTTCATATATTCTGGATTGTAGCCATTCCACTGATCCCTCTTCCTGTTGTAGTCAAACATCAGCTGAGGCTGGACATGTTCATCTGGAGCTATATTAGTCTCCGTAAATTTTGCTCCAACTCACCTAGGTCTCTCAAAACAGTCTTTCTTTTTGTGTGTCATGGCTCTACAGTTTTCACATGCTCCTTTTTGATATTTAGTAGTTATGGAACTCTCTTTTACACCCCTCTTATACCATTTTCCAGATGGGCCTATACTGCTTTTGTTTCTCTGGCTATGGTCTCTGGTGCTTTAAAGTAGGCATTTTTGATGGATCAACATACCATGGCACTGAAGAAATATACTGAGGAATATGAGGATTGATATCTTTTCCTTCTTCATCAACTTCTGCAAGGCATTGCCCAATTTTCACTGTTCTTCTAGATCCTTTTTCTTTCTCTGGTCCTCTCTAGTCATCTTCTTTGGTTTCTCCAAACTCATTTCTTTGGGCCCCGACAAAGGGGCCACATTGGCTGCATCACAGCTGCAGCTGACATAGTTATCTGGCCTCCTGGTCCCAACGCTGCTGACCCTATGACAGTTCAACACGAATAAACTTCACCACTTTTTATTGTTGAATAGATACTATATTGTATGGATCTACCACAGTCTGTTTATCTATTCATCTGTTGATGGACATTTGGGTATTTCTAGTTTTTGTCTACTACAGATAAGTATACTATGAATGTTTGAATATAAGACTTTGTATGTACAAAGAATTTCATTTTTCTTGGATAAATACTTATGAATAGAATGACTGGGTCATATTCTTTACCTTTTTAAGAACTGCCAAGCTGTTTTCCAAAATAATTGTAACATTTTAAACTCCTGCCAGTTCCTTCATATGCTTGCCAACACTTGTTATGGTNCATTTAAATTCTGTTATAGATTCAGGGAACAATAAACTAAATGTAATAATAAATGAACTAAAAGTGGGAAAAATATTAGCATAGTGACAGATTAGAATTTAACACCACATAAAAAAGAAAAGAAAAAGCTATCAGAGAACCAAAGTAATAACATGTAATAGCCACACACACACAGGTGCACACACACAAAGAATCACATTAGCTAAAATGCTGAGATTAAAATTTTAGATTTTTTTTAAACTGACACTTATTTTCAGTTCAAGCAAACAATAACTATGACACTGTATGCATGTTTAATACAAACGGATCTAAATATGCAGCCTTGACTGTGAATCATTTGACAGATCAGCTGAGGTCTGGGCTCAGCTGGAAGGCTGGAAATGTTGTGGCCCTCTCGCTCCAAGAAGCTAACCCAAGCTTCTGCACATGGAAGTCTCAGGGCTCCCAGCAAGCTCCAATTTGCCTACACTTTGCCACCTCTTTATGGTAATAATGTGACTTAAAAAAAAATCTATCTAAAATTATTACATAATATTCTCAGGGCTAGAAATTTTAGATTGCAAATCTGGAAATAAATTCAAAGTTCCTGGTTAACATAATCTGTTATTTCCAAAAACATATTGGAAAAACATATCATCATAATATCAGCATTTTTACAGTAAGCTGATCATATTGATTGAACCATATGATTGTTAATTTTCTAACAAGGTAAATGTTAATTATTGTAAAATAGAAAATAAATGTTATTGCTCAGTATATAGTATAAATAAAGATCAATTACAAATATACAAATGACAATCAAAATGAGCAACGAATTCAATTTAAAAATGATTTTAGATAACATCTACCTTGACTACCAACTTTTGAGTTATTCTTTAAGGAAAATCCAAAAGTAATGTTGAGTTAGAGAGTGCTAACTCGCCTCAGTAAGCCTGACTATGGAACAAACAGCATTACTACACACTTCCAGCTGAGAGCACATTGATGTCTTCTCCCAGAGTTCTGAATTCCTGTACTTCTCAGAATTAGCAGATAGATGGCCTCGTACTATGTGAAAGTAGTTTCCAGAAAATGTCCTGCATGTGTATGCAGTATTCCAGTTTCTAACATAGTCAGAGACAAAGTTTCTGAATTAGATCTTAGGTGATCCCTTCTCCTGTGAAAACATGTTTTAGCAATGCAGAAGAAGTTAACTTGCAATATCGTTAAAAGGAAAAAAAAATAGTTCTTGGAGATTTTAAATCATACATAAACTGACTTCCAAACTGAATAAAACACTGACAAAGCAATCAAGAATGCTGAACAATTGGAGTATAATATTTTTGAATTTTTATCTTTACTGGCTCTTCTGTTTTTGACTGAATGCAATTGAATTATCCAGTCACTTCTGGACAGCTGCCCCCCCTTCCCTTTCCTCTCCTATTCACTCCTTTCCTTTTTCTTCTCTCACAACGATCTGGTTCTTTCATGCTCTAGGATACTGAGCAAAAGAAGGAAAGAAATGGTCACAACCTCTTCACCTTTTTTTTAACAATAACTTAAAAAAAAATCATTTCTTGCTTGACAGAATTTGCCTATGGCATTGGGCCACCTTCACATAGCCATCTATAATTTTTCTTCTGCTTCAAACAATCTCCCACATGCCATTCTTGTTAATGACTGAGATACCCCTTGATGGTGCTTAAAATTTAATAGTGCTGGAGCTCCACATTTGCCCAAACAACCTTTTCCATTTACCTTACCTCAAAGGCCTTCTAATTTTTCTTCAGAGACAGAAATCCTTTAAGCCCATTGTATCCTTAGGCTACAAATTTACTGAGATTTAGGTTTCCAATAAGAGCATTGAGATGAATGCCACCATCTCATTTATGAATCAATTTTTGCCCATCGGCTTTTTACTGTTATTATTTTTTATTTTATTTTTCACTCAAAGGAGAGAACCTTTATTACGTGTGCATGAGTGTGTATACATACTCATACATTTCATATATTTACTAAACTGTTGAAAATTAAAAGAAAATGAAAGTCTATGCACATGAAAATTTCTAAATAAGCTCCTTGCCCTAAAATTTGTTATATCTTCTCCTTCATTTCTATGTTCACAAGAGAAAGATATATAAGATAAAATTCCTGAGGATTATATTTCAAATTGATTAAACAAGTTTTTTTCTTGAATATAATTCATGGGAATTCAATACAGCTGACAGCATAATATATTTTATATAACTGTATTGTTTGAGGTTCTACTGTAGACAATACCTGGAAATGATGAAATAATAGAAAAATCCTATTTTTTAAAGGGAAATTACAAATCTATTGTTATAAGAACTTATATATATATATATGTTAACTTTCCATTTCACAAAAAAAGAACAAGAACAAAGTTTGACTTTTAAATTACCTAATCAATATTTCTGAACGTTTTCCCATACTTCTTTTCTTGCTTTGGTTCTTTTTTAATGTGGCTGTTATACTAAATGTTCACTTTTGCCTAAATCAAGAACTGCAGTAGTAGTTGGCTATCACACACCAGTTCCAAAAAAAGGCCTGAATATGTCTTAATCTGTAAATCCAAATAATTGAAGAAGTACTGCATGGCTTTAAACATAAAGATATAGTATATATGTACCTTTCCTTCCAATCTTACTCACATTTACAGATTGGGTAGAACCAATGTACCTTAAATAAAGCAATAAACTGACAAATTCTGTAAAGTATAACAAGATATATGGTGAAATTACAAATATTAAAAAATTAATTTTAAAGTATTAATAGCTGTGCAGAATAGTCATTTATAATGGCATGATTTGAGAGCTAGTATTCAACTGATACCTAGGAGTGCAAAGATCCTGGGGGTCCCTTGGGAAGTAGGCTACATTGTGATATGGAGCTGGGGTAGTTCTGAAGATGACAATAGGCTGTGCCCATTTTCACTTTTCCTGTCTTCAACTACAGTAACTGGTTTATATTACAAGTCATTCTGCCCATGATTGAAAAGTTTTATAATTGGAGAAATTAAAAGTGTGAGAATACATATTACAGTCAAATCAAATAACCTTACATCTGGGGAGACTGTGACTGCAGTAATTTCATATAGTTATTTAAGAAAGCAGAAGCAAATATATTATGTCATATCAATAAATGATTGTCATGACTTACAGACCAGCTAAAAGCAGAATTTCATTTATTTTTCCACATTAAAATGTTCCATCAAGTGGGGAAAATAGAGAGAACTTTAAAGAAAAATAAATTTGCAACCATTTTCTGTAGAAGCTATATAAATTCATTTTTATAAGGTTTTTTATTTTTGCATACTTATATAAGTTTATATTATTTAAATGGCCCCCCAAATTGATTATACTTGTATTCCATAGTGATTGTTTAATCAATATGTAATAGTGTTCAAATTTGAAGCTAAGATAAGAAATTCTTGGAATTTTTAAAAAGTTAATACGACTATTATCCCTAATCAATTTTCTAAAGATATATTTAAGTAAACAGTAATGAAAAAGAATTTAGAAGTACCAAAGATTTCTTGCTCTCAAAATTCATTAAGTGTGGACTTTTTTTAACCATAAAACTTCTAAATGCACTAAAAATTAACAGTAATGCCATAGCTATTTTCAATCTCTTATCCTTATTCTAAACATCAGAGATTGAAGCTGCTCTATAACACAGGGAGCTCAACTTGGTGTTGTGTGATGACCCTGAAGGGTGAGATATGTGTGGGGTGGGAAAAAGGCTCCAAAGAGAGAATATATATGTACTTATAACTGATTCACATTGTTGTACAGAAGAAACTAACAACATTGCAAAGGAATTATCCTCCAATTGAAACTAAATTTAAAAAAAGAAACAGAAAACTAAAAAAGTAACCATCAGAAAATGTTGATGCATATGAGTAATCCAGCTTTCAATAGTGTTGAAAAATCTGTGTAGACAGCAAGAGAGAAAAGCAAAAAAAATATTTTCTTGAAGTTGTTTTAGTCACTAAGATGTGTCCAACTCTTTCACAACCCTATTGTAGCACACCAGCCTCCTCTATCCATGGGATTTCCCAGGCAAGAATACTGGAGTGGGTTGCCATTTCCTTCTGTAGGGGATCTTCCCAACCCAGGATTGAACCTGTGTCTCCTTCATTAGCATGGGATTCTTTACCACTGAGCCACCAGGGAAGCCCTTTCTTAAAGTTACTTTTTAAAAAGTCCATGTAATAGACATGAGACAAGTCACGTTCAGGATTATCTAAATTCATGCTAAATCATGCATTGTTTGACTCTTTAATCAAGTGAAAATTAGATTCAGAGTATGAAATAATAAAGCTCTGGGGACAACAAATGCACATGCTGTTTAGCAGAGAATGAAGACACTTTTAAGGAAATCTAAATCTAATCTGCCTCAACCATTTTTCGAAAATTACTGGAAATTGTCAATTGAAATACAAAACTATTCAGTGAAAGCTGTTCTCAGTGTTTGATTTTGTTATTTGCTACACAGCCACAGTTTAGGTTGAAAATACTCTTTCTTAAAATGTGCTTTTCCCATTTGCACTCAGCAATGCCACACCCAAATTTAAAAGTGGAAGTATACTTCACTGTCCATCTCTCTAGATTAAAATATTCTATTTCCTTTACAAATAGCTCTATATTTTGATTTACTTCCTTTTATTTATTATTTTCTTCATTAAATATAATAAAATGTGTAATCTAATGTAAGGCTATACTTTTTAATAAAGGTATTCAAATTAATCCCAAAATTAATGTATTGGGTTCTGTCATACCAAGATTTTTAAAAATATAAAATTGTATTAAAGCTATAAGATTTTATATTTGATGTTAAAAAATACTGTGTACCTCAGTTTCTCTTTAGTATCTAATACAAGTTAGTGTAAATATATGATAAAAAATCATTTTCTATATTTATATAAGATAAAAATATTCTATAGAAATGTATTAATGTCCCACAGGAGGCATCGGCATCAATACATCATCCATTTATCTGTTTCCTAATATATGATAATAGACTTTGGGTTTTTTTGTACTTGAAGTAAGGCAACAGTCTGTCATCTGTTGGTTTATCTGGAAAATCACATATTCATGCAGCTCTTGATATGTCACTATTTTGTGGGAACATATTTGGCTTAACATATTTTTATTGTTTAAATTAAGATTTTTAACATGCATTTATCATAAGATGAGTCATGTTAAATTATTTTGTAAAAATTAAGCCAATATGAGCCATACTTTTATCTTTAAAATAAAGGAAAAAAATCTAAAAACGAAAACCAAATCTCACTTTTGGAGTCTTGTCAAGTAGTTTGATCAATGACAATACAGAAAGGAGCCAAATTAAAAAGAAATCAATTAGTATGTAACAAGTAATGATCAGCTATGATTTAAGCTACAAGGGAAGAAGAACTGATGCAGACAGAATTAGAATAGATCTAGAACACATTTTAATTTTTAATTATCTAACAACAATTAATTTGAGTAAGGCCAAAAAAGATCTGCAATGGTTACAGGCTTTATAATACTGAAACAGTATAGAATTCTGATGATAGAGTTGTCTTAATGCAACATTTTAGAGGGTGAGACTCTAAGTTGGAGGAAAACAAGATGATAATTTAAAATACTGAAGAAAAATATCTATATTATTTTCAATATTAAATCATAACCTTTTAAAAAAAGTGTATTCTTAAGACAATCTTGATAGAAAAGTATGTACTGAAAATATGACAATAGAAGCCAGCCATATGATGAATTATAGATTATCTAGAGAGAGTTTCAGAGAGTATAAATTTGATGTGAGTCTCTTTTTTAGCAGTATCTCTCAATACATGGAGTAAAAATAAGCACAAGATAGAGACTTTCTTTATACCCTGAATATGATTGGACTAAACTCACCTTTAAAGAAAGGTACGCTTTATCTCTAATAAGACACAGAAAGAGCAGAACGTAATTTCAGTTAACTAGAATGTTTGGCGTGAATCGTTATGGTGGATCTAATGAACTTATTAACTCAGTTCAGTGTTAAGCTTTTAATAAGAAAGTGAAATTGATCAGGACCCTGCAGGCCCTCTTGGGTGCAAAAGCCCCTCCATGTTCTGTTTCGTTTGGGTGGGATAAGAAGACTTTGGTCTCTTAGGCCTTCCCTGGTTCCAAAGAGCAGCCTCGAGCAGTTAATAAGACTCACAGAACTCGTAGCTCCTACTGAAGGGATATAGATCTAATAAATATCTTTGAGTTGTTCTGCAGAAACTAACCACCACCCCTCAATTCAGGAGGAGGTTGGTGGCTACCTGTTGATGGTGACTGTACTTGAACTCCAGACTAGCTGGAACCAGAGTGTGAGTTTTCTAGAACATCACTTGGTTACCTCATCAGCAAGCAATCAGAAGAAAGACACACATCCTGCAGACTGTACCCCAAATTATGACTGTAAGACATTACTCCCCCCAAAACACTGGACAGTTCTGACTTTTTGAGAATGAACTGCCAGTTCTCCTTGCATGGCCCTGTAAAAATTATTACTCCAAATCTGAAGGTCTGTTTGGCCTTACAGGTCATGGAAAATGCGTATAGCAACAGAAAGTGAAAGAAAGGCAGTGTGGGAAATGGAAAGGAAGGTAGAAGGAAGGAAACATTTAAAATGTTCAATATAATGTTTCTTGACCATATTTAATAGATCATTTTTAGTTCTGAACTTCTCAATGCAGTGCCATTAAAATATATCAGTGGTTCAAGATATTGAAAGCTAAAGAAATTCACACTGAATCTATAGTGATATCAGAAGCAAAGAGTACTTTTGAAAAAAAATGTAATTTTCCTTTGTTTCCTGTAATTTTCTTCTTTCTGCTAAAGTCAAACATAGGAAAGAAATTTTGGCGAATTGAGGATTTTATATTGTCTTACTCCATTACATAGATGCTTATTCCAGTTACATATATTCTTGCTCTAACCAGTCTGTTTGAATATTTTTTCATTTTGTGTTTCTTGGCAGTTGTGAGACAAATACAGCTTAATTTTCTGTAATATCATTTAAGGGAAGCGACCAAGAAAAATTTCAAAAGAAAAGGAACAAAGAGATAATGAAGAGAATAAAAGAAGTTGATTACTGAAGTTATTTATTGAAGGGTTAGGGCTACTTTATATAAAAATAGTTGTTTAGAAAATGACACAGGTGGACTTATAAGAATTAATGTAATCATTTCAGTTCAGTTTAGTTCAGTATCTCAGCTGTGACTCTTTGCGACCCCATGGACTGCAACACACCAGGCTTCCCTGTCCATCACCAACTCCGAGTTTGCTGAAACCATCGAATCAGTGATGGAATCCAGCCGTCTCATCCTGTGCCATCCCCTTCTCCTCTTGCCTTCAAAGGCCCAGCATCGGGGCCTTTTCATTTGAGTCAGTTCTTCACATCAGACCGTCAAAGTATTGAAACTTCAGCTTCAGTCCTTCCAATGAATATTTAGGACTGGTTTCCTTTAGGATTGACTGGTTGGAACTTCTTGCAGTCCAAGGGACAAACAAAAGTCTTCTCCAACACCACAATTCAAAAGTATCAATTATTCAGTGCTCAGTCTTTTTTATGGTCCAACTCACATCCATACATGACTACTGGAAAAACCATAGCTTTGACTATATGGACCTTTGTTGGTAATGTCTCTGCTTTTTAGCATGCTGTCTAGGTAGGTCATAACTTTCCTTCAAAAGAAGAAGCATCTATTAATATCACCATCTGCAGTGATTTTGGATCCCAAGAAAATAAGGTCTGTCACTATTTCCATTGTTTCCCCATCTATTTGCCATGAAGTGATGGGACTGATTGCCATGATCTTAATTTTTTGAATGTTGAATTTCCACCAAAAAGAGATACAGCATGTCCAAGGGCAAAGGAGAAGCTCCTGCAAGACTATAGGAGGGGTGAAATCACATTTAAAATTAAACCCCATACCTGCCAGAGATGCATGGAGGACTCAAACAAAACCTTGTGTACACCAGGACCCAGAGACCCCACAGTGACTGAGACAGACCTGTGTTTGAGTTTCTTTCAGAGGTATGGGTCAGCAGCAGCCAGCCACAGGGGCAGGGGTTCTGGGTGCAGCCTGATTACAGAACTTACACAGGACTGGGGAAACAGACTCTTCACAGGCAAAAACAAAATCTTGTGTGCACCAGAACCCAGGAGAAAGGAGCAGTGACCCCACAAGAGACTGACTCAGACTTGTCTATGAGTGTCCAGGAGCCTCTGATGGAGGCATAGGTTGGCAGTGGCCTACTGTAGATTCAGGAGCACTGAGTGCAGCAATGCATACATGGGACCTTTTGAAGGAGGTAGTCATTATCTTCATTACCTCCACCATAGTTTGGTCTCAGGTCAAACAACAGAGAGGGAACTCAGCCCTGCCCAGCAACAGAAAATTGGATTAAAGATTTACTGAGCATGGTCCCATCCATTAGAACAAGATCCAGTCAGTCTCTCCCATCAGAGCCTCTTCCATAAGCCTCTTATCCTAATCCAGCAGAGGGCAGACAGAATGAAAACTATAATCACAGAAAACTAATCAAAGATCACATGGACCACAGCCTTGTCTAACTCAATGAAACTATGAAACAATGAAACTGTGCCATGTAGGGCCACCCAAGATGGATGGGTCGGTCATGGTGGAGAGTTCTCATAAAATGTGGTCCACTGGAGAAGGAAATGGCAAACCACTTCAGTATTCTTGCCTTGAGAATCCCACAAACAGTATGAAAAAAAAAATAATGTAATAGAGAAGACATATTAAAATGAAGACAGAAAAAGTTAACATGTGTATGTAGTTTCTTATTATTTTACTACAAATTGAACATTCTTTAGACATTTATTTTCCACTGTGCCTTAAAGTTAAAGGTGACAGCAGGAACAATAAAGGTCTTTTGAAAATACTGTAAGAACACAGTGGACCATGAATCCTCAAATCTACATCAATATTCTGATTTAAGATCAGAATAAGATCTTAAATCAAGAGCTGTTAAGACTGCATGACACATTTTTGGTGTCTCACATGCTTTGGCATGGGATTCCCAAGTGATGCTAGTGGTAAAGAATCTGCCTGCCACTACAGGAGACATAAGAGATGTCGGTTCAATCCCTGGGTCAGGAAGATCGCTTGAAGGAGGGCATGGCAACCCACTCCAGTATTCTTCCTTGGAGAACCTCATGGACAGAAGAGCCTGGAGTCTACAGTCCATAGGGTCACAAAGAGTCAGACACAGTTGAAGCAACCTAGCATGCATGCATACTTTGGTATACATTTGATATCTTCTGGTATCTTTGTAAGAGTAGTGTTTATATGCACCCAAAGTGTATGCACATACAGACTTGTGACAGAAGATAATTTTTCTTAAAATATTTCTATTTTTCATTGTAAAATGTAATTTTAATGGCGTTATATTAACCAGGACAGATTTTAATGTTAATGTAGCATAAAGAAATTCTAATGATACCCTGGAAGACACAGAATGTAACAAGTTAGTGTACGAAGTTATTTTTTTTTAATGCCAGAAAGAGGATATGAGATATGTCATCTATGAATTGGCATTTGCCAAGAGCTTTTGCCAGTGACTGAAGAGCAACTACATGGGCATTTGCCACCTGCCTGTGGCCACCTCATGCGGAGAGTTGACTCTTTGGAAAAGACTCTGATGCTGGGAGGGATTGGGGACAGGAGGAGAAGGGGACAACAGAGGATGAGATGGCTGGATGACATCACTGACTCGATGAACGTGAATCTGAATGAACTCTGGGAGTTGGTGATGGACAGGGAGGCCTGGCATGCTGCGATTCATCGGGTGGCAAAGAGTCGGACACAACTGAGCGACTGAACTGAACTGAACTGTGCTGCTACAGCTGCTTACTTTCAATACCTTCTAAAGGGAATTCAGGGTGGAGAATGAGGCAATCTGTGCTCCAGGGAAACTGCTGGAACAGGTCTTTAGATAGCTAGATATTTTCAGGAACTGATTTCATGATCCCAGTCCCACATCACCTCATACCTAGAAAAGCACTAAATACCTTCAAGGTTTTCTCCTCGTGACTCACAGAAAACCTTTTGTAAAATCGGTGCCTGATTCTAACCACTCCCCCTTCACCAAAACCACATATATACTGACCTCCCCCTGCCTCTTTGAAGCAGTCTCTCAGAACTATTTGAGGTGCTGTTTCTTGGGCCGCAATCCTCATTTTGCCCCCAATAAAACTTAACTTGCAGCTCTCATGTTGTGTATCTCTTTAGTTGACAGATAGAATTCTTGTACATTGTTGTTCATTGCTCAGTTGCTAAGTAATGTCTGACTCTGCAAAACCATGGACTGCAGCATGACAGGCTTCCCTGTCCTTCACTGTCTCCTGGAGTTTGCTCAGATTCATGTCCATTGAGTTGGTGATGCTACCTAACCATTTCACTCTCTGTAGCCCTTTTCTCCTTTTGCCTTCAGTTTTCCCCAGCATCAGAGTCTTTTCCCGTGAGTCAGCTCTTCACATCGGGTGGCCAAAGTATGGGAGCTTCAGCATCAGTCTTTCCAATGAATATTCACGGTTGATTTTCTTTAAGATTTACTGGTTTGATCTCCTTGCTGTCCAAGGGACTCTCAAGAGTCTTCTGTAGCACTACAGTTTGAAAGCATCAATTCTTTGTTGCTCAGCCTTCTTTATCATCCATCTCTCACATCCATATATGACTGCTGGAAAAACCATAGGTTTGACTATACGGACATTTGCCAGCAAAGTGATATCTTTGCTTTTTAATATGCTATCTAGGTTTATCATAGCTTTCCTTCCAAGGAGCAAGTGCCTTTTAATTTCACCATCTGCTGTGATTTGGGAGCCCAAGAAAATTAAATATGTTGCTGCTTCCACTTTTTCCCCTTCTATTTGGCATGAAGTGATAGGACTGGACACCATGATCTTAGTTTTTTGAATACTGAGTTTTAAGCCAGCTGTTTCACTATCCTCTTTCACCCTCATTAATGGCTCTTTAGTTCCTCTTCACTTTCTTCCATTAGAGTGGTATCATCTGCATATCTGAAGTTGATATTTCTGCCAGAAATCTTGACTCCAGCTTGTGATTCATCTAGTCTGGTATTTCACATGATGTATTTTGCACAAAAGTTAAATGAACAAGATGCCTGCAAAATCCCGTGGATGGAGGAGCGTGGTGAGCTACAGTCCATGGGGTCGCAAAGAGTCGGACACTACTGATAATATGCAGCCTATCTTATTCCTTTCCGAATTTTGAACCAGTCCATTGTTCCACATAGAGTTCTTCTTCTTTTTTTTTTTTTTTTTTTTCTTCACATACAGTTCTAAATGTGGCTTCTTGACCCACATACAGGATTCTCAGGAGACAGGTAAGGTGGTCTAGTATTTCCATTTCTTTAAGAATTTTCCACAGTGTGTTGTGATTCACATATTGAAGCCTTTCATATAGTCAAAGAAGAAGTAGATGTCTTCTGGGATATCTCTTGCTTTCTTTATGATCCAACAAATGCTGGCTATTTGATCTCTGGTTCCTCTGCCTTTTCTAAGCCCAACTTGTACATCTGGAAGTTCTCAGTCCATGTACTTCTGAAGCCGACCTTGAAGGATTTTTAGCATTACCTTGTTAACATGTGAAATGAGCACAATTGTATGGTAGTTTGAACATTCTTTGGTGCTGCCCTTCTTTGGAATTGGAATGAAAACTGACTTTTTCCAGTCCTATGGCTACTGCTGAGTTTTCAAAATCCACTGACATACTGTGTGCAACACTTTAACAGCATCATCTTTTAAGATTTTTTAATAGCTCAGCTGGTATTCTATCACCTCCAGTAATTTGTTTGTAGTAATGCTTCCTGAGGCCCACTTGACTTCACACTCTAGATTGTCTGACTCTAAGTTAGCGATCACACCATTGGGTTATCCCCATCATTAAAACCTTTTGTTGTATAGTTCTTCTGTGTATTATTGCCACCACTTCTTAATCTCTTGTGCCTTGTTAGGTTCTTACTGTTTCTGTCCTTTATCATGTCTATCTTTCCATGAAATGTTCTCCTGATATCTCCAATCTTCCCTGAGAGATCTCTAGCTTTTCCTGTTTTATTATCTTCTCCTTGTTAATTGTATATATGTAGATATATACATTATATTATGCATACAACCCCTTCAAAAATGGTTCTGATGTGGATCCATAGATCAAAAATAACAAATAAAAATGGTGCTATATTTGTAATAGACATTGTCATATCAAGTCCATATTATTCTGTTCATATTAAATAATCACTTTAAACAAAGAAGATATATTAAAATACATGATAGTTTTCCTACAAGAGAAATCATTTGCCAGTGATTATATACCCCCCAACAATGATCTAACACCCAAATACATTAGTCAATAATTTAATGTAAATAACCATGGATGGTGTTCTTTTGAGTCAGGGATTGGAATATATTTTGTTTTAAATTCTAAGTTTTCATTTGAAAACAAAGGAATAAAAATACTCTTTCCAAGGATGAAATGGACATGTAATCTGTTAAACTTGTGAAAGGTAGAACTTTGGGTAGTCACTCATTTACCCCTGAGTATCTCTCATCTACACATGAATTATACATGTTAATAAACTTTTGTTTGTTTTCATCTTGGTAACCTGACTTTTACTATAGTGCTCCCAGCCAAGAACTCAGAGGGAAGAGGATTTTATTTTTCTTCCATATACTTGAAGTAAGTCATTTAGAAATGACACCAAATTCTATACATTAGTATATCACCCATCAGGATTTGGAGTATGGAAGAATTAATGTTATTAAATGTGTGTGTATGCACATGCATGTGTGTGTGTGTGTGTATAAAGCATTTTTATAATATAGTTTAAGCAGGATTTTTAAATTATTTTTTAAAGATAACGGAGTTTGGAGCAACAGATGGAATGACATAACTGAAGCAACTATTCTTTATTAATGTAACATACTGGTGGAACAACACAACATATTAATTTGGAAATGGGGGCTTTGTTAAATTTAAGCTAATTTATAAGTGATGCGTCAAGGCAAAATATTTTCTGAAATTAGAATAATATGCCTCAGAGATGTGTGATATGATGGAAGACAGAAAAATATGCCCACAATATTCGCAGGAAAATAGTATTTTACTTAGCAAGTCACAATATTTGAGTATAATTTTCTGAATCAAAGACAAGGAGCCAAAAACCTCTGACCCTTATCCTCTGAAAATGTATCCAATTGAAAATTTATATGAGAGGAATGTGTAACTATTACTCTAAAGGCTTAATTTAAGGAAAATAGATAAAGTTATTAGGAGAATATTATTGATGAACAAAGATTATAATTGGTTAACAAACAAAATTAAGGAAGTGACAGACTGTTTTAGATTAAATATATAGTTTTGAAAGAATAAGGACATATGAAAATTTAAAATAAAAGGCTAATTCCCTTTAGAAAATAAGGGAATTATTCTTAGAGCATTTACTTTATAAAACTTAAAACTGTAGTACTTTCTCCTTTGTTTGATCTGTGTAAGGTTTTTGAAAACCAGATAGGTTTAAAGACCCAGGAATGTATTTCTCAGCAACCTGAGAGCCATCTCTTTGAAATGTAAATTTCAGTCCACTTGGGAGGGGAGGAGCTTAACTTCAGAGGGTTGCAGAGCTATCTCCTCTCATAAAGATGTTTGTTTTCCCTCTTGGTAAAATGGTCACTCCAATTATCAAGTAAAGTTACATTCAACTTTGTATGACAAATGGTGTTCTCATCTGAGGGCTGATTTTTGTTTACCATGAAAGTTCAGTTCAGTTCAGTCGCTCAGTCGTGTCCAACTCTTTGCAAACCAATGAATCGCAGCACGCCAGGCCTCCCATTAATCACCATCTCTTGGAGTTCACTCAGACTCACGTCCATCAAATCCGTGATGTCATCCAGCCATCTTATGCTCGGTTGTCCCCTTCTCCTCCTGCCCCCAATCCCTCCCAGCATCAGAGTCTTTTCCAATGAGTTAACTCTTCGCATGAGGTGGCCAAAGTACTGGAGTTTCAGCTTTACCGTCATTCCTNCAGGTGGTCTGGTATTCCCATCTCTTTCAGAATTTTCCAGTTTATTGTAATCTACACAGTCAAAGGCTTTGGCATAGTCAATAAAGCAGAAATAGATGTGTTTCTGAAACTCTCTTGCTTTTTCCATGATCCAGTGGATGTTGGTAATTTGATCTCTGGTTCCTCTGCCTTTTCTAAACCCAGCTTGAACATCAGAGAGTTCACAGTTCACGTATTGCTGAAGCCTGGTTTGGAGAATTTTGAGCATTACTTTACTAGCATGTGAGATGAGTGCAATTGTGCAGTAGTTTGAGCATTCTTTGGCATTGCCTTTCTTTGGAATTGGAATGAAAACGGACCTTCTCCAGTCGTGTGGCCACTGCTGAGTTTTCCAAATTTGCTGGCATATTGAGTGCAGCACTTTCACAGCATCATCTTTCAGGATTTGAAACACCTCAACTGGAAAACATGTGTGCAATTAGTTGTATCTACTTGGCTATATAATGGGATGACCTGCCTTTCTGTTTGCAGTTTCTCTGTTTATTCCTTAAGATCATCATCACATTCTGATTTAATGCTTATTAAAGTGTTTTTCTTCTTTGCTACATTTGTACAGAGGATTTTTGGGTTAGGAGAAGATTTCATTTTTAATTATAATTCCACGATAATAGGAAAATAAATCAGAAACAAAAAATCAGGATATTCTCACCAGAGATATAGTATATGGCCTTCTTATCATTAATGGCATAAATTAGAATAAATTTAGGAACAATCATTGATAATCACATTTCTAAATACAGTATGCTAACATCTAGAAATTGTTCCTTCTTTGTGTAAAAATAAATATAAATGCTGCAAAGTTCATTAGGTTCTTCTCCCAGTACATGAACACTATTTTTAATAAACTAAACAAAAAAGACTGTGACCTTATATAATAAAAATAAAAGTAAACTTTGACATAATCCTCAGCAGACTAGAATTTTTTTTAATGCATTGGTTTAAACAGTATAATAAATGCAGAAGGTCACAGACTGAACTGGCAAAAATTAAAACATAGTTATTTTTAAACAATGATAAAATGTAATAATATATGCAATAATGTATTACAAAGAACATATATAATGCATTCAAAGTCACTGTTTTAATTCAATGATGAAGATAACTCAGAAATGCAAATTCAATTTCATATTGTATAGAGATTCCTTTTACCTCATACATATATGTTTTTTATCACAAAAATAATATTTTGTCTTAACCTCTGTATGTGATATGAATAAAAACATCAACAGAGATATTTGCAAACTATGTGGTAGAACTCTGACGTACACTACTTAATATTAATAGTTCATTACTTTACTGGAAAAAAGTATTTTTACTTTGATCAATTTTCCCAAATAAAGATTATAAAACATAATTTTAAAAAGATATGTTTTAAAATATGAGTAGAATTTACACTGTAGTGAAACATGACTATTCAAAAGACACTAATTTTTGTTGTTTTTTCTTAGATACTTTAAAATTAAGTGGAATATTAAACATAAAGGTTATATGGAAACAATACACAAGTTCAAAGAACATTGTTTGAATACTGTAACAATTTATATTCAAGATTATGCTCAATAAATTAATGTAATATTTATCTTTTTTAAACTAAATGAACTATTTGAGGCAGAAAGGTTAAAAATGGCTCGAGGAACAGCCATGCTAAGTAATGTTTTAGGACCTTGATTTATGCAACAAGTTCAGTTTAATAATGAGTGAAACTGCTAATCAGTGCCCACAGATATTAGATAATAAATTCAACAGGGCCAAATGGATATTTTCAGCATAGCAACTACTGGCTTAATGATTTAATTAATCTAAACATGCAAAACTTTGTGCTTGCTTAAATTTGTTTAGCACATGACACATTAATGGAGATTAAAAACTAGGGGTGTACTCATAAATTTAAAATGTGTTTTAGGGGAAAAGTGACAATTACCAGTCTTACATAAATGCCTCATAAGAACCACATCAAGAACTGGAGAGAATGAGTTCATATATTTGGTCTTGTAATTATTTACCTTATATTGCTAAATTGAAAAAGCTTTGATTAGCATAGTGTATCTATAAAATTGCTCAATAGGAAAGACAGTGATAATCAAAGTAGAATATGATTAGGAGAATGCCAGCTTTCTGCAGAGCTCCCTGTTGTAACAATTACATCAAGTGAACAATTTAAAATCATGTAATTTGTTTTTCTCCTTACATCTAAGAGGAAACATATAATGATTTCTTTAATAGAAACCATAGTATTGAACATTTAAAAGTATTTTAATGTTTAAGCTGTTTTAATATGTAGTGATACTGCATGTTTTTTCCATTTAGCATGATTTTAATTAACTTCATAACATAAATTGGGCTTTATATTTTACTACTTGATATAGTTATGAATTATAGTTGCATGATCATCCTTTAAAAACAAAATCTTTTTTCTCTTCTGGGAATTCAGTATGTATTTATTCTGATTGAGGAGGTAAAAAAATCATAAATTTTAAACTCCCTTTGCAGGAATATTTAAAATACCTAAGGTCTTAATCCATCACTAAGTGGATTAGTTTTAACAGTGGTTGTGAACTACTAGAAGTTATTAAATGAAACATGAATATAGTATTTATGTTTGCAACTGACTTTACTTCTTGAAGTTGTTTAATTATATTATACATCATTAGTTAATAACTCTAAATCTTGCACTATCACTTTAATTATGTTAATGCTATCAATCCAATTACATGAATGCTCTATATATAACAGAGAGAAGAAATGTCAGAAACAAACTTTTAGTACTTTAATGTCTTCTCTGAAAGATTTTTGTACCTAATATAATTTTCTTAACATTTTACTAGAAGAGGATTTCAGCATTGAGTCTCAATTTCAGTGTTTAACAATGATAAGCCTCTTGACTATTATTACACTTGCTAATGCCCCATTACCTCAATTATAACACATTTTTTCAGATTGAGACCATTTCTCATTTATATTTCCTTTTCCAGTTACATATAACTCTCAGTAAATTTTAAATCAATAAAAGTACAAATGAACGAGTGGAATATGCATTCCAGTTATGGAATTAAATAGTTCTCCTGCATCTAACTACTTTCTATGAGTTTATTAGGCCAATAGACCAAGAAAGAACTATTAAATGTACTGTGCATGCTTTCAAAATTATTTGGATTCCAGAATGTGTAAAGATTCATGGTGAGACAATTCAGACAAAATTGTAGACTGTCTACAGAGCCTATATTTTCTAGCAGTTGATATTATTGATTTTCAATTTTTTTTCCTATAAGACCATAAAAGATTATATTTTATTCTGCTGATGTTATTTCTGATGACTAGGTTTCTTATAATTCTTATAAACTGACAAATGATAAATACAAACTAAAAACAGTTCAAGCAATTCTGTAATTACATATTTTTTTCCTAACATTTTATGTAAGTACATGGTAAAATACTTAATTGTCCTATACTAACAACTAGGAGTTGAGCCTGTTTCATATTCTGTGCAAGTAGAGCATTATATTGTCATATCTGTTTTGTGCTTTACTTTATGAACTGTAATTATGGATATTGGTACAGACATTGGCATCAGAGCTTGTGCCTGAAATCTTATGTATTCAAAAAATACATGTATAATAACATTTTAGACAATAAAAATGTGCTTTTTAAAACAATATAAGTTTATAGCACATTGTAATTTTTCCCTTGATTTATTCATGTAGATGAATAAATCTACACTATTTAGATGTAACTTCAGTCCCAGAAGTTACACACAAGTCCCAGAGAAGACTCAAAATTACTTGAGAACACTTAACCTTAAGGGTTGTTTTTGTTTTTTTTTCATGTTTCTTTTTTCAATTACTGTAGCATTCTGAGGGGGGAAGGAAGGCAGGAAGGGGAGAAGAATGGAGGGAGTATGAGAGAGATAAACAGAGACAATGAGAGTTAGGGACTATATAATTCCATTTCCAATTATTTTCATAAACAAATATATTTCCTAGAGTCACTTCTGGGATTCATTTGCACACTTCTATAAGAAATCGTATTATAAGAAAATATTGTTTATATTTACACTGTCTTAAAATTAGGTTACAATAGTTTATTCATGAGATACATGTGTCATGTTGAGGATCATATTCTTTAGAGTCCTTGATTGAATCTAATGATCTCTACATTTTATTCCCAACTGATATAAAGACTTTAGGAAGTATTCCTCATAAAATATATTGGTGGCTTTTGCCTGTCTTTGAAAAATAAGTATTTAATTTCTCTGTGCCCTGTGCATATCTTCTTAAAATGCATTTTAAGAATACATTAACATACACTCCTGAAGAAGGAAATGGCAACGCAATCCAATACTCTTGTCTGGAGAATCCCATGGAGAGGAGCCTGGAGGGCTGTAGTCCATGGGTTCACAAAGAGTCAGACGCTACTGAGCATGCACGCACACCACATACACTTCTTCCTAAGTAGAATATTTACTAGAGAATGATATTGGCTATTTCAATTCAGTACACATGCATTTAGTTTGTTAGTTAATTTCACTAATTCAGACATCAAAACCTATAAGTTTCACTACAATTGCCTTAATTGTAATACTGAATCTTCTCTCATGACTCTAGTCATTCAGTTCAGTTCAGTTAGTCGCTCAGTCTTCTCATACAGTTTGTGACGCCTATGGACTACAGCACGCCAGGCCTCCCTGTCCATGACCAACTCCCGGAGTTTACTCAAACTTATGTCCATTGAATCGGTGATGCCATCCAACCATCTCATCCCCTGTGGATCCCTTATCCTCCTGCCTTCAACCTTGCCCAGCATCAGGGTCTTTTCAAATGAGTCAGTTTTTCACATCTGGTGGCCAAAGTATTAGAGTTTCAGCTTCGGAATCAGTCCTCCCAATGAATATTCAGGAATGATTTCCTATAGGATGAACTGGTTGGATCTCCTTGTTGTCCAAGGGACTCTCAAGAGACTTCACCAACACCACAATTCAAAAGCATCAAGTCTTCTGTGCTCAGCTTTCTTTATAGTCCAGCTCTCACATCCATACATGACTACTGGAAAAACCATAGCTTTGACTAGACAGAGTTTTGTAAGCAAAGTAATGTCTCTGTTTTTCAATATGCTGTCTAGGTTGGTCATAACTTTTCTTCCAAGGAGCCAAGCAACTTTTAATTTCACCATCTGCAGTGATTTTGGAGCCCTCCAAAATAAAGTCTCACTGTTTCCATTGTTTCCCCATCTATTTGCCATGAAGTATCATTCATATTGCTGTTGCCATTATCATCACAACAAAATAAATTAAAATACTTTAACATATGGAGCATGTTATTTGTATTGACATTTTTTCAGAAGATTGTTTTACCAGGTAGAAATATTCTAAGAGTATACTCAAGAAAATAAGTCATAGGTATTTAATAAAGAAAAGCAGAGCTAAAAAGCTTAAGGCTTATACTTAACTCAGGGCTAGCTATGATTATGCACAGATTGACTATTAAGCATGTAGAAATCAAATAGAGTTTATAGAGCTTAGCTAATTTATAGAGGAGACTACTGGCCTTTTAACTTGAAGAACGTGGGTGTGATAACCATAAAAATGGCCCTAATTTTTTCATTTAAGTTAATTTGAATTTAACAAGGTATAATTCCTTGAGTGGGCTTCCTTGGTAGCTCAGCTGTTAAAGAATCCACCTGCAATGAAGGAGATCCCATTTCAATTTCTGGGTCAGGAAAATCCCCTGGAATCTTCCAAAATTCTAAATATCCTTGCTTATACTATAAGAGAGATTTTTTTCCACCTACAAAGTACAGTAATAGCTTAGGTCATTAAAAATTATTTCAATCTATTCAGTGTACATCCAGGAAATCCCACAGAAATATGTGAGTTTGCATTTACAAATTAGACATGGATATTCATACACTGAACATTAAAAGACTGAGCTTTAATTAATATATTTTCATTGATTCAATATATTGTCTTTCATAATATAATATTTCTTTTTACAATATACTATTATAAAAGATAATTTAAATGTATATGGAAGCAATTATGTATTTATTTTTATTAATTCATTGTGATTATGGGACAAACAATTATTTTTATTCAGTCTATAGTTTCTGTTCTGCTGTCCTGTGCTTAGTCGCTTAGTTGTGTCCAACTCTTTGAGACCCCATAGACTGTAGACTCCCAGGCTCCTCTGTCCATGGGGGTTCTCAAGGCAAGAATACTGGAGAGGGTTGGCATGCCCTCCTCCAAGGCATCGTCCCAACCCAGGGGTCGGACTCGTGTCTCCTGAATTGCAGGAAGATTATTTACTGTCTGAGCCATCAGGAAGGACCAAGAATACTGGAGTGGGTAGCCTATCACTTCTGCAGGGGATCATTGCAGCCCAGGGACTGAACCTGCATTGCAGACCCATCCTTTACCACCTGAGCTACCCGGGAAGCCTGTTTTCTGTTAAGTGATAAGTGAAAGTTGCTCAGTTGTGTCCGATTCTCTGTGACTGCATGGATTATACAGTCCATGGAATTCTCCAGGCCAGAATACTGGAGTGGGTAGCCTTTCCCTTCTCCAGGGGATCTTCCCAACCTAGGGATCAAACCCACGTCTTCCATATTGCAGGCAGATTCTTTGCCAGCTGAGCCACAAGGTTACCTAAATGTAAAACAGAAATGTCTACGACTTCAGATAAATTATTGTTTATTGGTAATTATATGCCTATTTCCATAAAATTTAGCATAACTCTCCTAATTAATATAAATTTAAAGATGTGTAAATGACCAGATGGGAAATTGACTGTGTGGATCACAACAAACTGTGGAAAATTCTTCAAGAGATGGGAATACCAGACCACCTGACCTGCCTCCTGAGAAACCTGTATGCAGATTAAGAAGCAACAGTTAGAACTGGACATGGAACAACAGACTGGTTCCAAATAGTAAAAGGAGTACATCAAGGCTGTATATTGTCACCCTGCTTATTTAACTTATATGCAGAGTACAACATGAGAAATGCTGGACTGGGTGAAGCACTAGCTGGAATCAAGATTGCCAGAAGAAATACCAATAACCTCAGATATGCAGATGATACCACATTTATGGCAGAAACTGAAGAAGAACTAAAGAGCCTCTTGATCAAAGAGTAGAGTGAAAAAGATGACTTAAAACTCAACATTCAGAAAACTAAGATCATGACATCTGGTCCCATCACTTCAAGGCAAATAGATGGGGAAACAGTGGAAACAGTGACAGACTTTATTATTTTTTTTTGGGGGGGGCTCCAAAATCATTGCAGATGGTTACTGCAGCCATGAAATAAAAAGATACTTGCTCTTTGGAAGGAAAGTTATGATCAACCTAGACAGCATCTTACAAAGCAGAGACATTACTTTCCCACAAAGGTCTGTCTAGTCAAAGCTATGGTTTTTCCAGTAGTCATGTATGGATGTGAGATTTGGAGTATAAAGAAAGCTGAGCACTGAAGAATTGATGCTGTTGAACTGTAGTGTTGGAGAAGTCTCTTGAGAGTCACTTGGACAGCAAGGAGATCCAACCAGTCCATCCTAAAGGAAATCAGTACTGAATATTCACTGGAAGGACTGATGCTGAAGCTGAAACTCAAATTCTTTGGCCACCTGATGCTAAGTTCTTACTCATTCGAAAAGACCCTGATGCTGGGAAATGTTGAAGGCAGGAGGATAAGTGGATGACAAAGGATAAGATGGTTGGATGTCATCACTGATTCAAGGGACATGAGTTTGAGTAAGCTCTAGGAGTTGGTGATGGACAGGGAAGCCTGGCATGTTGCAGTCCATGGGGTCGCAGAGTAGGACATGACTGAGCGACTGAACTGAATTGAACTGAATAAAAAAAAAAAAAAACATTGATACGGTGTTAAAAAAAAAAAAAAACCTATTAACAAGGGCTATTTTCCTCAAAAAGAAATAAAAACAGGCAATATAAAAATAAAATATATGGAAAAATAGAACACATGTTAAATTTATTCTCAATTCCATCATTTAAGGGAAATATATATTAGTACATGTTTATCAACTGCTTTTCTATGCACTTTTTTTTTCAAAGATGTCTCTGCTGGTGGAGAACAATTGCACTACTTTCTAGAGTATCTTCTCTTATTTTAATACTTGCTTCTAAGTAGGGCTGTAAAGTTCCAGCTAGATTAGGTTGTCACATACTGATGAAACCATGATATTTACTAAGTTTCTGGGATTTATCAGAAAGTGAAACATTCAGAATGCTTCAGCTTTAAAGTATATTTCAAAATACTATATCTCTGAAATTTCGTATATTAAAGCAATAACATTAATTCCTGGAATACTTGTTGCATTTCAAATTAATTTCCTTGCAAATTCACCAAAACTAGTGCACACACACATATATATGAACTGGTTTGTCAATTTTTACATAGTATTTTTAAAATATTTGACAAAATGCTTACCCAAAATTGTATCTATACCAGAACTAACCCAAGATATACTATCCCAAGACAAAGTCACTAGATTTATACAAAAATTAATATCTAAATCAAAGCCCTAGTGCAGTTCAGTTCAGTTCAGCCACTCGATCGTGTCCGATTCTTTGCGACCCCAGGAATCACAGCACACCAGGCTTCCCTGTCCATCACTAGCTGCCGGAGTTCACTCAAACTCATGTCCATCGAGTCTGTGATGCCATCCAGCCTTCTCATCCTCTGTCATCCCCTTCTCCTCCTGCCCCCAATCCCTCTAAGCATCAGAGTCTTTTCCAATGAGTCAACTCTTCGCATGAGGTGGCCAAAGTACTGGAGTTTCAGCTTTAGCATCACTCCTTCCAAAGAACACCCAGGGCTGATCTCCTTCAGAATGGACTGGTTGGATCTCCTTGCAGTCCAAGGGACTCTCAAGAGTCTTCTCCAACACCACAGTTCAAAAGCATCAATTCTTTGCCACTCAGCTTTCTTCATAGTCCAACTCTCACATCCATACATGAC
>SJYV01034996.1:912122-939592 GCA_006410875.1 Neotragus pygmaeus | reverse complement strand
AGCAGTGGGATTGCTGGGTCATGGGCATCTTTCATGCAAAGATGGGCTCGATAAAGGACAGAAATGGTATGGACCTAACAGAAGCAGAAGATATTAAGAAGAGGTCATCACTATAAACGAAGTTAGTGGAGGTGATGGTATTCCAGTTGAGCTATTTCAAATCCTGAAAGATGATGCTGTGAAAATGCTGCACTCAATATGCCAGCAAATTTGGAAAACTCAGCAGTGGCCACGGGACTGGAGAAAGTCAGTTTTCATTCCAATCCCAAACAAAGGCAATGCCAACGAATGCTCAAACTCTTGCAGAATTGCACTCATCTCACATGCTAGTAAAGTAATGCTCAAAATTCTCCAAGCCAGCCTTCAGCAAAGTGTGAACTTCCAGATGTTCAAGCTGGTTTTAGAAAAGGCAGAGGAACAAGAGATCAAATTGCCAACATCCGCTGTATCATTGAAAAAGCAAGAGAGTTCCAGAAAAACACGTATTTCTGCTTTATTGACTATGCCAAAGCCTTTGACTGTGTGGATAACAATAAACTGGAAATGTAAAATAAAATGGAAAATTCTGAGATGGGAATACCAGACCACCTGACTTGCCTCTTGAGAAACCTATATGCGGGTCAGAAAGCAACAGTTAGAACTGGACATGGAACAACAGAGTGGTTCCAAATAGGAAAAGCGGTATTTCAAGGCTGTATATGGTCACCCTGCTTATTTAACTTATATGCAGAGTACATCAAAGCCCTTGTATGTGTTTCCTATGATATTTTGCAGTGTTGAATTCAAAGCTTAAGAGTCAAAGTTCTGAAAGGAAAGATACAAAAGAAGACAAAGGATAAAATACTAAAGGATGATTTGTGACTTTTAGTAGCAGCTCTTACAAATATTGAACTGTAGGCTTAATAACAAAGCCTCATCTATATTTAAAAGTTATTGTCTACTTGGCTCCTGCTCTGTCCTGTTCAGCCTTCAGCTAAACAGTAAATGAAGTGTCCACATGACAGACTATTCAGCAGAACTGACTCTCTGATTATTTATTTATTAGTTATATTTATTTAACAGTTTTGCCAGATAAATAAACATGCTTTTCATACAGTATCTTAACAGACTTGATGATGCAAAAGCAATATTATACAGTGCCATGTGTGGCCCAAATGATTTCAGTTTCTCTTCTATAATTCCCAGTGTTGGATAGAAGTATTCATTTATCATGTTCCAGTGCCATCATTTTTCCCCCAAGGGTAACATTGACTGAGTTCAGTTTTTCAAGTACAATTCATTATTCTGGATAATAGGGGCATCCACCTTCTTTAGGGTCTGCAAAGATTTGTAGGATCTAAAATGTAGTTTGGGGAAGTGAAGAGGAAATCAAAGGGCTGCCTTCAGCATTCATGCACCTCTTCAAGTTGTACACAGCGCTTTTATCTATGAAGGATAGACAAAGGATAGAGCTTGCAGAGGAACAAAACTCACCTGTACACATTTTTTCCATACGAAATCAGAATTAGGAGGACAGGCAGTGAAAATAAATAGCCGATTGACTGCCTCTAGAATAGAGTCAACATTTTTTGTGTTGTCTATCAATCAGTGGTAAGGAAAATGTATACATTTCCCTCCTGAATATATGCTGAATACCTAAAGTGAGTATAACTGCAATGAGCATTTTTCATATCCACTCATCCATTTCTTCAACACATATATGTTGAGTATCTCTTGTGTGGTAGGCGTTGTTCTAGGCACTGGAGATACAACACAACAAATCTTCTCACAAAGCTTCCATTCTAATTGGGGAAACTCCTAAATATGCTATAGGGCAACAAGTGCTTGGCAAAATATGCTTAAAGGAATAGTACTGCAATTCTGGAGTGAAGTCCACTTGCTTCTTAGGAAGACTGGATGAATTAGTAGGTCTTTTTAATGCTCTTATTGTAATGATGGTCCAGATCTGTATGTGGTATCATTAATCACAGAAAGGCATAATCAATATTTTTTAATAGATGTAAGTTTACCAGATAAAATACAGGATATCTAGTTCAATCTGAATTTCAGATAGACATAAATATTCCTTTAGTATGAGCATGTCCCAGATCATTCATGGTACATGTAAAATGTATTCATCATTTATCTGAAATTCAAATTTAACTGGATCCTGTATTTTTATTTCCACCATAATGGGATGGCTTTTTTTTTTAAGTAGGTCATCCTAACCCAAGTAGTGTCATGTCTCTTTTATTTGAAGCTTGATAATTCATACAAAAATTATCTAAACATTGCTTAAACAGAAGTTAAAAGGAATGAAAGCCATTGTATTAATATTTCTGCACATTTACATTAAAATAATTTACTATATTAAAATTGCAATAATTCTTTTGTGTTGTATGATATGAAAGACAAATTCTTCTAATTAATGATCAGTCTGAGATTGCAGATCTTACTCACAGTCAAAAGAGTCCAAAATTGAGTGATTTTCAGTGGATCTCTTAAAACACTAAATATCCCCACTGAAACACTATTAGATTAATTTTAAAATATTTAGATTAAAATCAACTATTAGTTAAAGTTAAATTCAATGCCCTGTCCTCTATTCATTAGTATTGTGACTTTCATACAATTCATGTATGTAAGCCTGTTTGTTTGTTTGTTTGTTTGGGGATATATTCAAGATAGATTGATTTCAGCCATGAAAACAATTTGTATCAGTGCCTAACACATTCTGGGCTTCCAGATGACTCAGCAGCAAGGAACCCATGTACATTGCAGGAGAAGTGGGTTCATATCTCCTGGAGAAGGAAATGGCAATCCACTCCAGTATCTTGCCTGGAAAACCCTGTGGACAGAGAAGCCTGAAGGGCTACAGATTGTGGCGTCCAAAAGGGCTGGAGATGACGGAGCAATTGAGCGTGCACACTAGCACATTTTAAGCACTCAGTAAATGGTAAATATTTTTAAAGTTCAAACTGTGTGACAAATTATATAATGTTTCCTACTTTTCTTTCATAAAGTATGTGGTAGTAATTATAGTTCTTGGAAGAAAAAATTATGAGGCCCTTAAGAATTAAACTACTCATAGTAGAGGCAAAATAAAGCCTCCTTAGGCATAAAATACTGCATTTTACCAAAGTAATTAATTTTTGTGCTGCCCTAATTAACTACTTTACTTCCATAAAGACGGTGGGTCAACTTTTATATACCTAAAGATCAGTGACCTCACAGAAATAGTAAAACAATCTCAAAACTTACATGATTCAATTGATTTATGGGCAAATAGTTGCAAAATCTAAACATGTTCTGAAGGAATACAATGCAAATAGTTGGCTACTGTAAAGCAGCAACATTTTCAAACTTGTATGTGTGTGTGTGTGCATGTGTGTGTGTGTGTACTCACACATGTGTGTGTGTAGGTCGCTCAGTCATGTCCAGCTCTTTGTGACCCCATGGACTGTAACCCACCAGGTTCCCCTGTCCATGGGATGCTCCAGACAAGAATACTGGATTGGGTTACCATTCCCTTCTCCACAAACTAGCATACACCTAAATAATAATCAAAATAACAGAGGAAAATTTTCAGTATTTGGTCACTTGTGGGAGTATTTAATAAATTATTTAATTATTATTATGTGATTACATATTTTATACATAATTATCTTTTACATAGAAAACATGAATAAAGTGAGCAATTTTTAGCAAACTAAAGCAAATAAAATATTGCACATTTTAAGATGCTTTTTCAAAAATCCTACAATGTAATGAGCATTCAGAAAATTTTCCAGATGTCTGAATAAATAAATTAAAAAATGAAAACTTTAAAATAAATGAAAGAATTTTAAAAAATAACTGAAGACATTTGAATGAGAGAATGTCACAATAAAAAGAGTGTGCAAAGAAGAAATTTGCTTCTCTGTGACCATCTGGGTAGGAAGATGTTTCATAACTGGTGTTTTTTGGCATATTTGTCCTCTCTAGGTAGAGATAGAGCTACATATAAAAGCTGATAAAAATATTTCCATATAACTGCAATTTAAATGTCTATGATACTTATTATAAAGAGTTTATACAGTATCATTAGGTTTAAGATTAAACTTTTAATACATTGTATCATTTCCATAAGCTGCTCTTACTGTCTAGGGAAACATTCCAACATCCAAAACTTTAAGGAGACTATAGGCTTTTAAATAAGTATAAAATCCCACATATTAATGATCACACACATTTTAAAATAAAACAACAAAATTAAGTATTAAAAAAGTATATTCATTTTGTTTTACTGGTACAGAGAGACAGCATTATACTTAATGTTTTGTTCCAGCTTTTTCAAATAATAAGACAAGTCACATCGTTCCCTCAGACCTCCAGTTCCCCAAAGTAATTTGCTAGGAAAGAGGCAATGGGAATAGACAGAGTTTGAACCTCACCTAAAGGCTAATAGAAAACAGCTCTGCCCTCAGACCCAGAATCAAACTGAGGGACTCTTTAGGTATGCTGCTCCATCTGACTTCCCCATCATCAATAGGACAAAATAGGAAGTAGCCACTCCTAAGATAGTTGGGAAATAAATTTAAAATATTTTGGATCAAAATCAGTATTTTGAAAATTGTGAGATGAGGAAAAGGTAACTGTCAATAAGGAAAAGATGAAGGAGCTGATCTCTGTAGAATATAACCTTGAATTTTAGCAAAGGAATTGAACAAGGGACCCCTCAAGGTCTCCCTTACTCTCTGCCTTTTATTCCTTCGAGACCCCAACTTGCTGCATCCTGTGTAAGATCTCTGAGTTTGCATCAGTAGAACTGTGAATCTATGATGAGCTGTGGAGCGTGAGCACATTGTAGCTAATGTCAGAGAGGAAGGGGATGCTTAGCCATGGAGAAAAGAAACACTTTATTCCAGGTGCCCATGCAATTCAGTGAAAATGAGAAAGTCAATGCCACGTAGGCTCTCTAAACATGAGTCAGTACTGTCTGCCTGCAGTTCATTTGAGGCCAAATAAACAAGCAATTCAGAGATATAAGGAAAATAGAAAAACAGTCCAAATGAAATAGAAAACCTGATTTCTATATCAATAGCCTTTGAGTACAATATATAAAATAAATTACTAAAAATATATATTTTGTTAACTTGAAAATATTACACATTATAAAAATGAATATTTTATTTTGTCATTGTATCTTGACAGCAATTTTTTCCATAAGTTACTATTACTAAAACTCAAATATTTATTAGTGTACCATGAATAATTTATGAATTTTTATCATGTAAAGATAAACAGAAGATAGCGGTGGTCTTTTAGTTTTAAAGACTGTGAAAGTATATATTTCCTATATACATTCGGCAGATTATTTTGAATAGCTGATCATTTAAGAATTTTAAGGCTTCCCTGGTGGCCCAAAGCCCTTCATTCAGTACCACCTAAACTATTATAATCATGCATATTGTTTTTCCTCTGATTTCATATTTGAAAAAAACATTAAATGTAACTCTTTTTGAGATCTAGAAAGTAAATAAGAATGTCAGAACAGTCAAATTTTATGTCCCTATGTTCTTTAAAATGCACTAGCACATCATTCATTGAAATATCCCACAGGTTTTTCCTCATTTACTTAATCAAATTGTCTCTGCAGTCTACCAACTCAAATTTGATTAGAAGCATCACATGGAAGGATGAGAAGTGAGAACACTGATACAACGAGAAGAGATAGCATTCCTTACTTACAGTAACACTGACACTTTTCAGCTATCATTTGTCAGACTTTATTCAGGACATTTTGCTTACATCATTTTTAATATTTCTAACATCCTCTCTTTCAGGTAATTATATTATTATCATAAAGAACTGGCACACATGTGAAAGAGACAGAGAGGTACTGAGAGAGGAGACACAAGAGCTGACAAGCAGAAAGTACAGGGCCAATATCCACCTCGATTTGCCTTATTTTAAACAGGTGTTCCCATGGCCCTGCACATCAGGAAATACCTTTGCATCATCTATATCTTTCAGGACAATGGTAGAACTAAAGAACTAAAGCTCTCTGACTGTGCTAGCACCACATAAAATTGGGAGTCTATAGGCTAATTTTCCTTCTCACTTTTTTATGCTGCTTGTCACTTAGGTGAGGATTTTACTGTATGTGGAGTATTGGTATTTCTGGCTTGAAATACCTGAACTTCTTATTTTAAATCATAATCTCTTACTGTACAATAGTTCTGACTTAGGAGAGATTACTAAAGAGTTACTGTGAGATATTCTTTCTATAGCTATTTCTTAAGGAGCTTAAATCAGAACTCAACATCCTCTTCTGAATGAAGATTACTCTCTGATTTCATTTAAAAAATATATTTCCCTACTCCTTGGAAGAAAAGTTATGACCAACCTAGATAGCATATTCAAAAGCAGAGACATTACTTTGCCGACTAAGGTCCGTCTAGTCAAGGCTATGGTTTTTCCTGTGGTCATGTATGGATGTGAGAGTTGGACTGTGAAGAAGGCTGAGCGCCAAAGAATTGATGCTTTTGAACTGTGGTGTTGGAGAAGACTCTTGAGAGTCCCTTGGACTGCAAGGAGATCCAACCAGTCCATTCTGAAGGAAATCAACTCTGGGGTTTCTTTGGAAGGAGTGATGCTAAAGCTGAAACTCCAGTACTTTGGCCACCTCATGCGAAGAGTTGACTCATTGGAAAAGACTCTGATGCTGGGAGGGACTCGGGGCAAGAGGAGAGTGGATGACAGAGGATGAGATGGCTGGATGGCATCACGGACTCAATGGACGTGAGCCTGAGTGAACTCCGAGAGATGGTGATGAACAGGGAGGCCTGGCATGCTGCAATTCATGGGGTCGCAGAGTCGGACACTACTGAGCGACTGAATTGAACTGAACAAAAAGAGGCCTTGAGGAAATATTCCAATGAGTTACCACTTTTCCTGTGATAGGATGCTACCTTTCCTGAGCCTGGGCTGTTTTGTTGGAACTCTATCTATTTTTGGTTCCTACATATAGTCTCACGATTGTCATTTTGTGTTCAGACTATGACTGCATCTTTAAAAACAAAATATAATGTAATCCCTTCCTTGATTAAAGAAACTTTTTACATTCCTGGAATATTTTAAAAGCTAGTTCAGGTTTTCTTATTTTATTCCTAATGCAAAAGGTTTTTTTTTTGTTTGAACGCTCAGAAATGATAAAATACCTGTTAATGTCAAAACACAAAAACACGGGGGGAAAAATAATCAATGAAACCAGCGCCTGCAGTTAGGAAGTTTATGGTTTAATTCTTTCCTTCTAATGAGCATTTAAATCAAGATTGTTATTACGTTATTTTTAACTGTGCTTTTAATTTGCAGAGATTAACTGGCAAATTTGCCCAAGTACAGTATATTGCCTGTTTGTAGATCTGAGAGTGAGGTTACTAATTACAAATAAATAAAGAGTTTTCTGGCCAATTAGTAGAAATAGACCTGTAACAGCTCAAAATTCATAATAAGATTTAGTTCTAGGAATCTGGAACATAATAAGATTTTTATTAATATCCCTCATATATAACTACATGTAACCAGCTAAATCTATTTGTGGGTGCTTGGCATGATCCTGTAGAAGTGCCAAATTCTCTCCATTCAAAAGCTCTTTCAGGCTAAATCTATGTAATACTTTAAATAACTGGTGCTAAAATTTTAAAAACAAAGTTTGACTGCCTATGCAAGTAGAATGAAATGCAGAGCTAAAATATTATCTTGATACAGTAAAAAAGAAACACCCATCTTTCCTCAACTAGCCAGGAAGGAACTAGAATTTAGGAAGGATAAATCTCAGATTTCTTTCCTTGTATATCAATTATATGGACAGAATTGAAGCCAAAGGGTTTGCTTAAGTAACTTTAGTTTGACTTAATTCTTATAATAATACTACCATAGCTTACAATAATACTAACATAACATAACTAACAGACTTACGGTGAACATAGAACTGTTCTGAGTCACTTGCATTGGCCTAAAATTCTATACAAGTTTATGAGTTACAAGTCTTATGCCCATCCTCTGCTGCAGATGAGGCCATTGGGCCAGAGTAAGCTGCCCAAGGTTATGAAGCTTGACAAACAGAAGAGGCATTTATATGTACTCAGTCTAATGGTACTCCAAACATTTCCTTTCAGCATCTTACCTGAGGTCTTAAAAAAATGTATTTATGTATTCTAGGTGGATATCTTTACTAAGATATGCAAAAAAGCCTTAAAATTTCAGACAAATTGAAACTGTCTCTTCTGCTTCCCTCCTCTCTCCCTCTATCTCCTACCCATGTTGACATAGTTTTCCTTCAAAGCAATCAGATCCCCCAAATTATAGATTAGATCCTGAAGGCAAATAAAGTATGTAAAAGTCAATGAACACATAAAGAATTATAAAATATGTTGTATCAAACAGACTTTGAACAACAACAAAAAAATCATGCATCAAAATCTTTAACCAGAATTTCTCTGTTTGCAACAATCAGGGAAAGACCAATATAAAGGTCATCATTCAGTGGTGTAGTGATGCATTTATATTGTTGAAAACAAGCACAGACTGAGCCTCTAACGTTATGATTATTTTCTGGACCTGATGATCATTTTCTGGATACTATGAACTGATGCTTTTTTTTTAAAGTAAAAAAAATAACCTCTCTACCTGGGGAAGTATCACAGAACTATCTCTAACATGTGTTGTGCTGTGCGTGGTCACTTAGTTGTGTCCTACTCTTTGAGACCCCATGGGTTGTACCCCACCAGGCTCCTCCGTCAATAGAATTCTCCAGGCAAGAATACTGGAGTGGGTAGCCATGCCTTCCTCCAAGGGATCCTCCTCACCTAGGGATTGAATCTGTGCCTACTACACCTCCTGCATTTCAGGTGGATTCTTTACCACTGAGCCACCAAGGAAGTCCAACTCTAAGTAAGGTTGACTAATCATTGTGCCCAATTTTAACTGCAATTAGATGCATGCCATCAGTAAACTTAATACTTAAATTATATGATTTAATTCATTTAATACTATTTTATTAAATCATTATATTTTGAGTAGAGCTGCCAGATTCAGAAAAAAATAAAATGCAGAATGGATGCTTAAATCAGTGTAAGTATGTCCCAAATATTGCAAGAAACTGCAATATTATAATATTTGGGATATAATTAGACTGAAAAAATTTATTGTTCATATGAAATTAAAATTTAACTGATCATCCTGTATTTTATCTGGCAACTTAAGAGTTATTAAAATCTGGGCATCCATGTATTTTTCAGTCACACTAAGCAGAATAATTCTCAATCCACTGACAGAAACATGCATCAAAATAGTGGTAAGTTTAATTTGGGACATTTGAGACAAGTATCTGTAGTTTCTTCAAAAATTTCAATCATTTTAAAACCCTAGACAGTTTTTTTCTCTAATTTGTTTTTCTATATCAGGATAAAATAAAAGACACTAGTTTGATTTTGAGTGTATATATATATATATATATATATTAAACTGGTAATTTATTTCCATGTTTTTCTTATAAGATGGCTTTAAAATATTTCTAACAGTTACTGAAACCAGTAACTCCTTATCTTTAGCTATAGCTACTGATTTGCTTATCTAGTTATCTATCACTTAACAACACTCAAATTACTATAAACACTGATATAGGAAAAATTTATATATATATATATATATATTTTTTTTTTAACCCCTCTAATGAAGACCACAGTTCAGAGTTAACTAATGCCATTCCTCTTTACCCACCCTTAGCAGAATCACAAGGCAGCTGGCAGCTACGGAAATATATAATTCTTCTCAGTACAGGAATGAAAGCTGACATTACTCATCATTTACACTAGGAGGCGTATTGTTCCTACAGATTTTTCTGCTACAGCACAGAACATACTATTTCAGTGACTCCTATAAGCTCAAATGCAAAAGAATATTACTAACAACTTTTAAATATTTATAATAAATGAGTATTCAAAGCTAATTCTTTTTTGGATTAAAGTCACACTTGAAATTGATGAGATCTAAAACTTGCCAGCAGAGAAACCTTGTGTTCCTGCTGGTTTTACAGCCATCTTCTGAATACTTCAAGTAATAATACATAAAATCATCTCATTGCAATCCTCTTAAAAATGAAATAGTAATAAAACAAAAGTACATTGTGAATAATTAATATTATAATAAATACTTTAAAGTCACAAAGTGAACATAATTTATTTAAAGTGAAATAATGAATATACTGGAGCATAAACATATACTTTATTGTATAAGTTTATCAGTCTTTAGCAAACAGTGATGTTTTGGAACTGACCATCAAATATGATAAGTATGAAAAAAGTCACATGAAAAGAATTTAAGATATAAAGTATTCAGAATTTGAAACACTTTTTTAGAATATTTATTTTCTAGGGTATAACAATGATTTTGCATTTTAAAACTCAACATGGTAATTTTGAAAACTTAATTGACAACTTTTGCTAAATATTTAAGATACATGTTTTGATTTATCTACCTATTAACATTTGTACTCTTGTTGCTAATAATAATAATAATACAATATTAAAGATACCTGTAAATCAAACCTGTATCATACGGCAACAGTCCTGTGGACCCAGGATCAATGAGTTAGATACTCTGAATCCACAGTCTGTGCTCTTAATAACAACTCCACACTGCCTCCCCAAAGAAGCCAACACTAAATGTGTATAGGACTCAAACCTCCCCAAAGCTTTCAAATATCTTTTTGACTTTACCCTATTTTTTTCCTCTCTCTTTTTTAAAAATATTCTTTGCTCTCACTCCACTCTACTCTCTTCTTTGCCTGCCCTAAGTGTTAAGATGTGTCATAATTTCATTCTTGGATTCCTTGTCCATCCTCATAATTCCCATAGTTGCTCCCCAAATTTCATTCACCTTCTACATTGTCATTTTCAAATTTCCAACTCACATCGTATGCCTTGCAAATGTTTATTTATTTGTTTTTTTAAGAATTGTTTCCTGGGACTTCCTTGGTTGTCTAGTGGTTAGGGGTCCACCTGCTGGTGCAGGGGACATGGGTTCGAGCCCTGGTCCTGGAAGACCCCATGTGCCGTGTGGAAACTAAGCTCCTGCACTACAACTACTGATGCCGATAAGTCTAAAACCCAAGCTCAACCTAAGGGAAGCCACTACAGTAAGCCCCCACACCACAGCTAAGTAGTATCACCTGCTTGCCACAACTAGAGAAAGTCCCTGTGCAGCAACAAAGACCCAGGTTCAGGTCCAGGTTCAGTCGTTCAGTCGTGTCCGACTCTTTGCGATCCCATGAATCGCAGCACGCCAGGCCTCCCTGTTCATCACCATCTCCCGGAGTTCACTCACACTCGNAAGTCTAAAACCCAAGCTCAACCTAAGGGAAGCCACTACAGTAAGCCCCCACACCACAGCTAAGTAGTATCACCTGCTTGCCACAACTAGAGAAAGTCCCTGTGCAGCAACAAAGACCCAGGTTCAGGTCCAGGTTCAGTCGTTCAGTCGTGTCCGACTCTTTGCGATCCCATGAATCGCAGCACGCCAGGCCTCCCTGTTCATCACCATCTCCCGGAGTTCACTCACACTCGCATCTATCGAGTCCGTGATGCCAGCCAGCCATCTCATCCTCAGTCGTCCCCTTCTCCTGCTCCCAATCCCTCCCATCATCAGAGTCTTTTCCAATGAGTCAACTCTTCACAAGAGGTGGTCAAAGTACTGGAGTTTCAACTTTAGCATCATTGACCCAGGGAAGCCAAAAATAAATTAAAAAACAGTTTCCTGAATTTTTATCTCATATTCTCTAATTTATTTGTGTAATTTTCTAACAAGTCTAGCAAATTAAAATCTTGGACTAACAAGTCTTTCTATTCTCTTATTGGCTATATTCAATTAGAATGTATCATATCCTGCCCATCATTCTAAATCTGGTCCCAACCTATATCTCAATTTAGGCTCATTTCTTATCACAGACCGGAACAGTTGAATATCAACCAATTGTTGAGAATCTATGTTTCAAACACTATGCTAAGTAATTATTGATATCAAATAACTGTAGTTTTTATAACAATAATCTCAAAGACACTAATAACCCCATTTTGAAAGTTAGGAACCTGAGACCACATGGTAGAGCTAAGCATAACTAGCTTGTGCTACAAAAATACTGAACTATTCACTGTCTACCCAACTGCCCTTAACAATTCTTAGTACCAAGAAACCTGCACTGCCCAGTGGGTGCTCACATACACACACATGCACAGGGGCACACACATATATTTCATTTACTCAATTTCTGTTCATCCAGTGTCACTTGTTTAAAGTATCACTTTGTCAAATTTTTATTGATTTCTTATTCAAGACATTCTATTCTAAACCCCACTTTAGGGACTTCCCTGGTGGTCCAGCAGTTAAGAGTCCACTTTTCAATTCAGGAGACACAGGTTCAATCCTTGGTAGAGGAACTAAGCTTCCACATGCCTCAGGGCAACTAAGCCCATGAGTCACAACTAGAGAGAAGCCCATAGGCTGCAAGGAAAGATCCAGCAAGATGCAACAAATATCCCATGTGTCACAACTAAGATCCAAAACAGCCAAATAAATAAATAAGTGCTTTAAAAAAATCTGTTTTACACTTATAATTGGCATTTCTTCTAATTCACTAATGCTAGTGGTATCCAGTATCTTCTTTCCTACAAAAATCAATATCTTTTTTTCTTCTTCTTTTTGTGGTCTATGAAATGTATATAGCCTGCCTCTGAGAGAAAATAAATTGCAAAACAATTTCAGGAACTTCACAAATTTCCAAAAAACTGCTCATGATCTCTATGACCAAGGAACTTAGATTAGAACTTTTGCTCTCACAGTCTAGTATATCAATTTGTTTAAGTTTAGAAAAACTTGGTTTTAATGCCTTTCCCCAGAATCCAGTACCTGGCACATAAGACCCTCTGCATGAGTGTCTACAAAACAAATAAATGAATGAATCATGGAAAACCTATGTGAACAAAGGATCTTAAATGACAGCTCTTAATGTGTAAAGTATAACAGAATTACTAAGTCTTATATGAATTGTGGCAGAAATACCCTAGAGTGACTGCTCAGGATCCCGACTCATGGTATTCATGACTATGTGTATACCCTTCCTTGAAAGAATTCATGTTGAGAGGCATGTGTGGCTAACATTTGAGCATTGCTGCTAAAGCTGAGAGCAGTCGCCAGCAGACAGCCAGCAAGATGCTGGGGTTCTCAGTCCTAAACCTGCAAGGAAATAAATTCTGCAAACAATCTGAAAAGGGTTCCCAGGTGGCTCAGGGGTAAAGAATCCACCTGCTAATACAGGACATGTGGGTTTGATACCTGGGTTGGGAAGACCCCTTGGAATGGGAAATAGCAGCCCACTCAAGTATTCTTGCCAGAGAAATCTTATGGAAAGAAGAACCTGGCAGGCTACAGTCCATCAAGTAGCAAAAAATGCTGTAAAGGACTTAGCAACTAACCAACAAAAACAACCATCTGAAAAATCTAGGAAGTAAATTCTTCTACAGTTTTGTCTGTAGATGAGAATACAACTTGATTGACACACTGATTACAGGCATTTGAGATTCTGAGCAGAGGACTCATTCAAGTCATGTTCAGACTCCTGACTTAAAGAAATTGTGAAATTATGAATGTGTGTTGTTTTAAGGCACAAAGTTGGAGGCAATTAGCAATAGAATATATATGGTAGATGCATATATATATATACACACACACACACACACACAAGAGATGGGTAGATGTTTATTTGTTTTGTAATCTAGATGGTTTAATCTAGAAAATATTCTGACCTGTCAGATTTTAAGGGGAACGTAGTGACAAATTTCTAAATTTATTTAGAAAAATAAATTTAATAAAGCTATAAAGAAGCATAAATAAGCCTTTATAGCATAAAGAAAATCAAATTTTGTTCTTTTGTTGCCTTTTCTCCTCTTAAACTTAAAGTACAGTATGATTGATTATCTTTTCTCTATACCATTTTCTGAGGAACTCTAGATTCATTAGCTCAGGGACCAGTATTATTAGATCATCATGAATTGATTACAAAAATACCATAGGGAAGTGAACACAACAAGTGACAAAACAAAACCTCTGAACAATTTTCTTTGGATCAATAAAATTAGTTCAACCCAGTATATGTTTTAAAATAAATACAGTTCACAAATTATTATTATTAAATACTGTTCTTAGAATATCAAATTCATGTTTAATTCCCAAAGCATGTTATGGTTGATTTTTTTCTTGCCTATTAAGATTAGGACAATTTCTTAAGACTGAAATTTGGTGGCATCATTATGTTTTTTCTGAACTTTTCTGGTTTTAAAATTTTATTAAGCTTATTTTTTCCTCCCCAAAATGACGGCCTGTATCTCATGCCCAATCATCTTAAATTCTCAATTTTTCTTAGCATGTATCTCCCATAACTTAAAGAATCACAGGAAAAATATTTTTTTATAATATTTTTAACCTGATGAAGAATAGATACTCTAAGAATGAGTATCTCAGTTCTGCATTGCATGCTTTCCATGAAAATTACAAATAAAAATATAATTATGACTACATTATTAAAATTGTGGAAAATATAGGCCATTAAAAGGAAATCAATACTCCAAACAGCACACACAGTTAATATGATGTAGCACTGCCTAGTTTTTTCTGTTTATTTGTTTTATCTCGATAGAACACTTAATTTGTCTGACTATGTTTTCATGTATTTGTGAACAATTGATTATTTTTATATATTATAGTTCAGTCACTCAGTAGTGTCTGACTCTTTGCGACCTGTGAATTGCAGCATGCCAGGCCTCCCTGTCCATCACTAACTCCTGGAGTTCACTCAAACTCACGTCCATCGAGTTGGTGATGCCATCCAGCCATCTCATCCTCTGTCATCCCATTCTTCTCCTGCCCACAAACCCTCCCAGCATCAGGATATTTCCCACTGATTCAACTCTTCGAATTAAGTGGCCAAAGTACTGGAGTTTCAGCTTTAGCATGGAGTTTTAGCATTGGTCCTTCCAATGAACACCCAGCCCAGCATTTTGCATGATGTGCTCTGCATATAACTTAAATAAGCAGGGTGACAATATACAGCCTTGACATTCTCCCTTTCCTATTTGGAACCAGTCTGTTGTTCCATGGCCAGTTCTAACTGTTGCTTCCTGACCTGCATACAAATTTCTCAAGAGGCAGGTCAGGTGGTCTAGTATTCCCATCTCTTTCAGAATTTTCCACAGTTTATTGTGATCCACACAGTCAAAGGCTTTGGCATAGTCAATAAAGCAGAAATAGATGTTTTTCTGGAACTCTCTTGCTTTTTCGATACTGTCTTATTATATGTCAGGAACTATTATGCAAGGAGAATAGGAAGGTGAGCAAAAAGTCTTTAATGATTGATGGGAAAAACAGTTGCTAATAACTAATCACACAGATTCTCTTTAAGGAAAAGGCTTAAGGACAATGATAAAGAAAAATTGTTTCAATGAAAAGAGCACTAAGTAACAGTCTGAACATATGAGTTCTAGTCTTGACTCACAAGCTATGCAACTTAAGCCAATCACTTCCCTTTTTATTCCTCTGTATAGAATAATTTATGCTGTATGATCTGTTGGGTCCTATTAAGATTTAAATTTTCATTAGCAATGCCAAATAATCCTTGATGCAATAGTTCTTTCACAAGTTGTACATCTTAGAATTCATATTATTCAATTTCTTAAACTTCTTAAAAAATGAAATCCATGCCCCCAAATTTAAAATTCAATGTCAGTAATGACTGTATTCTTTTACACACTGTCAACATGTACATATTGCAGGTGGTTTCTCTGAATAATAAAAGCATAACCTGTGAAGTCAGGTAAACTTGCAAAGTTTGTTGTTCAGTCACTCAGTAATGTCTGACTCTTTGCCACCCCATGGACTGCAGTATGCCAGACTTCCCTGTTCTTCACCATCTCCTGGAGCTTGCTCAAACTCATGTTCATTGAGTTAGTGATGCCATCAAACCATCTTGTCCTCTGTCGTCCCCTTCTCCTCCTGCCTTCTGTCTTTCCCAGCATCAGGGTCTTTCACAGTGAGTTAGCTCTTCACACCAGGTGGCCAAAGTATTGGAGCTCCAGCTTCAGCATCAGTCCTTTCAATGAATATTCAGGATTGATCTTTTTTAGGATTGACTGGTTTGATCTACTTGTTGTCCAAAGGACTCTAAAGAGTCTTTTCCAACACTACAGTTCAAAGCATAAATTCTTCAGCACTCAGCCTTCTTTTTGGTCCAACTCTCACACCCATACATGACTACTAGAAAAACCATAGCTTTGACTATATGAACTTTGTTGGCAAAACAATGTCTCTACTTTTTATTATGTTGTGTAGGTTTGTCATAGCTTTTTTTGCAAGTAGCAATCGTCTTTTAATTTCATGGCTGCAGTCACCATCTGCAGTGATTTTTGAGTCCAAGAAAATAAAGTCTGTCACTGNTGTTGGCAAAACAATGTCTCTACTTTTTATTATGTTGTGTAGGTTTGTCATAGCTTTTTTTGCAAGTAGCAATCGTCTTTTAATTTCATGGCTGCAGTCACCATCTGCAGTGATTTTTGAGTCCAAGAAAATAAAGTCTGTCACTGTTTCCATTGTTTCCCAATCTAATTGCAAAGTAGTTTTAGAAAAATTTTCTGAAATTCAGTTGTGGTTCAGATGGTAAAGATTCTGCCTGTAATGAGGGAGATCTGGATTCTGGGAAAATCCTCTGGATAAGGGAATGGCTACCCACTCTAGTATTATTGCCTGGGAAATTCATGGACAGAGGAACCTGGCACAAAGAGTCAGACATGGCTGAATGACTAATACTTTCATAATACTATCTAACTTGCAATATTGGTGTAGAATCATAAACAATATATTAAAATGTTTACTATTATTCCTGATTCATAAGTAGACCTCAATAAATATTACCCATAAATATCAACAAAAATCAAAAATATTCTTAGTGAGAAATTCACCAATTTATTAATACACAATCCAGGTAGAAGTGGAAGCATATGACAGACAGGGCTTTAAAAACATAAACACAATTTGAANAGTAGACCTCAATAAATATTACCCATAAATATCAACAAAAATCAAAAATATTCTTAGTGAGAAATTCACCAATTTATTAATACACAATCCAGGTAGAAGTGGAAGCATATGACAGACAGGGCTTTAAAAACATAAACATAATTTGAAATTTTGTATGTGATTAAATAGAAGAAAATCCTTTAAATTAGCATTTAAAAGAAACACCAGATACAAAATATAACTCTATTCATGTTTCTCAATGGGATTTAATTCTGAATTAGTGATAACAAGCTGCTTTGGATCTGATCACATAGTTGTTTTGGTTTCCTTTTAGCTTAGTGAAATCCTTTCATAACTCTAGTTATATGTGCTAAAAATTAAAATCTTTGATTGAAAATCACCTTACTATTTTCATAAATTAATGGTTTTATTGAACTTTACAGGGAGTGCATGATCACATTAACAAGTTAACTTTTTAAGGAAATATGATTTATTCTGCTATTTGCAAGTAAGATCAATCTTTTTATACAGAAAAACTGACAAAACTTAGTGCAAGAAATATTGCATGTGTGTGTGCCCTTTGTGGGCCAGTAGGCTAAGCATGCTCTAGGATTCAGAAGTGTCTAGAACATAAAGACATCATCTATTTGGTTGCTAGAGGTTTATATAAAAGCCTAAATGTATACTAAATAGGCTTTCCAGGTAGCTCAGTGGTAAAGAATCTACCTTCTAAATAGGAGACAGGGGTTTGATCCCTGGGTTCGGAAGATCGCTTGGAGAAGGAAATGGCAACCCATTTCAGTATTCTTGCCTCGGAAATCCCAAGGACAGAGGAGCATGGAAGGCTACAGTCCATGGGGTCACCAAGGAGTCAGACATGATAGCGACTAAATTACAACAGAGATATATTAAACCTTAGGTTTCCAAATACTCCTCCACATGATATCATTTGTATTAATTTCTTTAAAAAATGTATAATGATAAATTTACCATGAAATTGTACTAAATTTTAATACTTTTACTGAGAATCATTATATTTGAAAAACTTGGAATCTATATCAATACAATACTCAATAACTATAGATAATACAAATTTATATGGATATTGAATGATCACTATAAAATTATTACTCCTGTGAAAGTGAAAGTCCCTCAGTCATGTCTGACTGTTTGCAACCCCATTGACAAAGCAGTTCATGGAATTCTTCAGGCCAGAATACTGGAATGGGTAGCCTTTCCCTTCTCCAAGGGATCTTCCCAAACTAGGGATCAAACCGGGTCTCCTGTATTGCAGGCAGATTCTTTATCAACTGAGTTTTGAGGGAAGCCCTTCTTGAAGAGAAGACTCTTCAAGATTCTTCTCTTGAAGAGAAAACTCTTCAAGAGGCAGACATAAAATGCCCCTGAAGAAAAAGGAAATAATTCATATCTACATAGCAATATTAATACTGATGAAGATTATTGCTTCAATTATCCTGTATTTCATGCCACAAATTTTTCAAAGTTAATTACAAAACCATGACTGCAGATTTTATATAATATATCATAATGCTATCCCAATATGAATCACTGTTTAGTTATGAATCTCTTAATGTTTCTAGGCTGGTCTAAAGAATTCTTCTCCGGACATTTACATGAGATTAAAATTAAAGTCCCTTTAAGTGTCAAAGTGCTTCCCTGATAATTCAGCTAGTAAAGAATCCACCTGCAAGGCAGGAGATCCTGAAAGAACAGTTAGCCACTAGGGGGCCTCTGAGCGCCTCCTCTTCCACTATCTGACACCTTCTTTCTCAGGGGCGAATATAGATGTGTTCTCCATCAAGGAGTACCAGTCTGGTTTAACACATTTCACTGATCATGATTCTCCTGAGTGAAGTAACTGTTGAGTTGAATGTTGGAGTATGCAAAGGTATGTATTCCCTATGGTCTTTTTTTTTTTTTTTCCATGTGACCGGATTGGTTAAAAACTCTGAAGAATTCTTGAGCAAACTTGAAAGGATTTCCCCCTACCACCTCAAGCTTTAGAATTTCTCATATCTTCTCCCATTTGGTAGCTCAGCCAGTGCTATTTCCCAGGTTTAAGAAAATAAATATATTGGATAAAGTCCTGGCCTAGGGCAGCTTAGTTTCACTATATTGCTGTATACATTTTTTAAAACTTTACTTCTGTAAAAATAACTGGTGAACTATATAGGCAAGTCTTATTTGTGCCAGTATGAAGAGGCCAAAAGACCAGAGGAGTCAACCACTGCCACATGCAGAAGAGGTGGTCAAGAACCAGTTTCAGGACCTTTGCCTTAATATCAATAAAAGATGCTTTAAAATTGGAGAAGGGGAAGTTGCAGAGTAGGAAATCATTTGAGAAAGAACTGTCCTAATACCCAACCTCTTTACACAAGTCCAGGAAAACCTGAGTCAATGGAACCACTTAAGTTAATGGTCTTTAGATTAATCAGAACCAAGAGATCTGAGGAGAATATTTAATCAGGTCCCCCAAATGCTGTGAGAGGATTGGTTGCCTCTTTGAGTATCCCTGACCTTCTGGATATGTGAAGTCAAAAATGCACTTATATTTTCCTTATGAGACCAAGATACAGGGCATGAAAGACTGAGGACCAGGGCTGGTTTGGAATTTAGATTTTCCTAAAAGATTGGCTGAGAAAAACTTCAGCATAAAGAAAATGCAATTGTAACTGCATATGCCAATGAGAAGAGAACTACCTATCAGAAAAACCTGTGGAGACTGGGCACACTTTAGAAGGGGGCATATGTATAAAAGATACCCATCACTTTCCTGGAATCAAAGAATCAGTTTAAATTTCTAGTAGGCAGAGAACACTAATGCTGGGTTAACACAATAGGATTAGTTAAGAAACCCCTTTAATGCTTTTTATCTCCTCTTGGTATTTCTACTTCAACCTTGGAATTGCCAGAATCACTATAATATCTCAAGAAATCAGAAGAGTAGCTAGAATATTACAGGAAAGTTACCCTAACCCGAGTTGCCCTATAGACAATTTAGAAACAGGTCAAGATGGATTTAGAAAAAAACTTTCAATTAAAATCAAACAGAAATCATGGTTGTACTTTGAGCTAGACATAACAATTATTAAATTGGACTTCTAATTTTTTCCATTAAAGTGAACTAGGTAACGATTTTTAAGGAGAAACAAAAAAACTAGCACGACCAAAAAAGGTATAGCATTTGTCCCCAGTGATTTTCAAAGGCTGAAGAAGAAGTACCCTCACAGGGCTTACCTGGAATGAGCAATGATTTCTAACATGAGGTGTAAGTCTGTGCAGAATAAAAAATTTTGCCAATCCCATCCCACTCATTTCACTGTTTCAGTGTACTGACTAAAGAATCATACAAAATTAAATAGGTAAAAAAGTAAAACCCTCACATCACTATCACTCCTCTTCATACTTGTTTCAATCACCATATAAAGTCCTTATTGGAAAATAGAATTCCACAGGACACTTTTTTCTTTTCCATCACTGACTATGTCCACCTAACTATGTTGTATCAATTCTAAACTCTAAAAAAGTCTTCCTATTTTAATATCTCTGACATGTAGATGTCATGCAAAAAAAATGGCTTCTTGCAATTGTATCTGCAGCATTTTTTTCTTTAATTTTTCATGGTTCATAAACTAAAGGTGTACCATACAATTTAACAGCCAATATGTCAAGCACGTTAGATCTATTTCAAAAAACATTAAAACAACAATAAAGGCAGCAAAAAACAACTGAACGTCCATTTACTTGCTCCCCGGGATTACTGTTAAAATTCAAGGGCACAACGGAAAACCAGAAAATCTCCAAGCAAAGTTTTTAAGGGGACTCACCAGAGTTGGGGTCAGAGTTGCCGTCTGCTTCGGTCCTCTTGTCTGGAGAGGCCTGGTCATAGAATTCGTCCTGTGGCTGAACCAGAGGAAGAGGGTGTGAGATCAGGGTTCCACTACCCACCGGCTCGTGGTCTCCTAGACCACTGTCACTGCAGCTTTCCTGGGAGCCGTCGGGGAGGTGAAAGGTAACCCGGCGCTGCGACTACAAAGAAGACCACAGGACACGCCATTAACATCCTTTCTGAAGCAACTTTAATACACAGTACAATGCCCAGGCAAAGTAAAACATATTTGGAACACATCTGGGAACAAATATTTATTATTTGTCATTTACTGTGACATGTCCAACTTGAAAAATATAAGAAAGAATTTCAATTTCATATAATTTAAGGGAAGGAAAAAAAAGCTAATGGTAAACCGCTGAAATTTGTAGAAATATAAATATAATGCCAGTGGTCAAAGCTATACAAAAGTTAAATAAGTAGTACACAAATGGTTGTTCCATAGATCTGAATAAATACATAGATAATGCAATACGGCATTCTATTTCTTGTGGATAACTGAGTATTGTGTTTAGTTGAGCATTTTAAGGTAGCTTTTGCAATGAAGTCATTATTGCCCACTGGCCCTGATTTTTTTTACCAGTCATTATTTATAGAATATCCCTATTGAAAGTTGACTGGAATATTACTTTGGCATCTATTTGCACAATGTCACCATCAGAAGTGACCTAAAATATGTATATGTTACTTTAATAAATTGTATAAGATAAAATTGTGCTTTTGGCACATATCATTACTTAGTTCTCTTCGTATATGTTCTTCTAGCTGATGCAATGTATGAGATAGGAGACTATTTACAGCTGTGTGGGGTGGAATTTTATGCTTGACAGAATTATGTGAGAGTAGTAAACTTACGCTTTACCTCTGACTACACCTAATTTTCACTCTACTTTGATATTTAAAAAATCTTTCAATATCACATCACATATGACTAATGTTGCTGAGATTTAATAAAATTATGAATATATAAATAATAACTTATATAAATAATATGGAGATATACTATATGGCATAATCATTTTGTCATACTCAAAATTTGTGCTTTTTAATAGACAACCTATTGCATCCATTTCAAAGAAAATGAATGAATTCAGAGACAAAATATTATAGGTAGAAATACTGCTTCTCTATAAATGTAGTTTTTATAGACTGACAATAGAACATGGCTTATTTCCTGTGAGTCACTAGTTCAAATTATGCTGAGTCATAATTGAGAAGAGCTGATACCATTGCATTGTTTTTCAATCACCTGTGTGAACGGATTTAAGAGTTTAGTACATTTTTAATGAACTGATGTTAACATCACATAAGCGATAATCCTAAATGGTCCTAACTGAGTCTATTGTAGCACACTTTAGCTTCAAGCACAACTATCTCCCTACCATTGTTCGTTCCTCAGTAGATTTTGAAACATGCCTAGAGAGTGCTACACAATATCAAGGAAAATTTGAATTTTAATATCTAATTAATATCTGAAATGCATTTCTACTTTTATAGGGAAGACCATGCTACTGATTTTATTTATTAGAGTGTTTGTTCTCCCATGTTAACTTAACTCTTGAGGGAAAAGCAATAATGCCAGTATCTTCCATTTCTGTTTCAACATTCACTTAATTCATTATGTGCTTGTGCATGTGCACTCAGTCGTGTCCTACTCTTTGTGTTGTGATGGACTGTAGTCTCCCAGGCTCCTCTGTCCATGGGATTATCTAGAATATTGGAGTGGGTTGCCATTTCTTTCTTCAGGAGCATATTAAGTGAATCCTTCTGTAGTAAACACAGTACTAAGGACAGTGACCAGCGGCACACAATACATAACTGTCAAATGTTGCTTTTAAAGTGACAGGTTGATAAAATTTCCATAGTTTGAATAATCAAAGCATCTTTGGTGTACCTCTAGATGACTACTTCCTAGCGATAGCTCAGACAAGTAAAAAGAAGTCAAAACACAAGAGAAAGACAATGGAACAATTTGATTGATTCTGCAACCTTCATAAAGCATTTTGGGAAGACATGTATAAGCTATTATAAAACATTTGTTTCATAGGTGAATGAAAAAGGAGAATTAATATCTGTGATATTCTTCTAAACATAAATGTGCTTTAATTACTATAGTTTTTTTCATAGGAAATGTCCAAGTCCTCAACATCAGCTGTATCTAAATGCAGCAGTTCTCATAGTAAAGTCATTAGAGCTAGTATTTATTGAGCACCTACTCATATAGAGACTGGTACTATAATTACACTGAGAATAAAAAGGAAAATATTTTTTAAACTATTTCAAGTACAACATATTAAATTCCATCTGATACATACTATACTATAATATTTCTTTACCACTTTATAAGTGAGAATAAGATATAAATCTAGTGTAATTTATTTGCACTAAGACCCTGTAAATTAGAGTAATATAATGTTTAAACCACTGTGGCTTATGGAAATATTTTCTAATTAATTTGACTCAAAGATGTTTAAGTCTTAATTGGCAAAATTGTGCACAATTTATCAGTTTAATGGGAGGTAGGGGTGGTGATGCATATGGACTAAGAATTGCAATATGGATATTATAGTAGGAAGCAAATCAGTCTTTAACTTATCATCATAATGATTGATGCAAGTGAAATAATGTTTGGCTTATCAAAGTAGATAAAAGGAAAATGTTTGAATAAACTAAAATGAAGGAAAATTAGGATAATTTCTGCATTAAGAAACAGAAGTTATAGGTGTCATGAAAGACTACAGTACTTATTCCATTTTTACCCAAGAGCACCAGATGAGGAGTCAGAACCAGACCTCCTGCCTGGGAGTGCTTGCCCTGTAGAGCCTGGTCCTGAACAATGACACCATTTCTTTGAAGGAGTTCTTGGCCTTGTAAAATGGATGGAGCAGTGCCTTCAGCAGTGGATGTTGTAAGGTTCAAATAGATAAAACAAGAAGTGTTCTTGTTATATAAAACATGACACATGGCCATGGTAGGTACTCAATAAAAGGTAGCTGTGAAAGTGAAAGTCGCTGTCATGTCTGACTCTTTGCGACCCCAAGGACTGTCCATGGAATTCTCCAGGCCAGAATACTAGAATGGGTAGCCTTTCCTTTCTCCAGGGGATCTTCCCAACCCAGGGATCAAACCCAGGTCTCCCACATTGCAGGTGGATTCTTTACCAGCTGAGCCGCAAGAGAAGCCCCAATTCTTGAAATTCATATCTACATGTTCTCATTTAATCTCTGGGGTATCAATGTTTAGCAATTATAGAGATGTAATACTTTCATCCCAGAAAAAGTGTTGTTCTTTGGGAAGAGAACTGCAGTCTTGGCATGCCTCCCATTGTGCTTGTAGGTATGTTAGCCCAGAATCTCTTTGAGTGGAAGGGATTCTGGGATAAGAGTGAGGGATGGAGATCAACAGTTTAGAACACAGGGTTTTCTTTGCAGAGAAAGTGAAGGTTTCCCCACTGTTCTTTCAAGAAACCTGTAATTGTTTGTATATTTAAAGAAAGAAAGAACTTTTTACTTGTAGCCTCTGGGAATTTTGATTTTGGGTTATCGCCATGGAAATGTGCCCCAATTTGGGTTATAAATATAGTCAAACTCTGCCTGACTGAATTGGGACACACATGCTGTCATGAGACTACTTCAGACTTTCCAAAGCCTGGGCACTTATATTTTGCTTTCCTGAATCTATTTCTTACAATTTCTATTTTCTCTCATGGGAAACATTATTATTATTTTTGCTAAGTCTGGTTGATGGTTTGAGTGTCACATTTATGTATCTAATTTATCACTGACAAAGTTAGCTCCAGGTCCCAGGCTGGCCAGAGAAGAAGTAAGATGGCAACAATAATTACTAAGGCTGATCATTGTTATTTTATCTCTGGACTGCTGGTATGGATTCTGACCACATTAAGCTTCCATCAGAGACCCTGTACTCTCTGCCAGAATAAAAGGCCATCCATACAAATACAGAAATGTCCAGGATCTTGCAAGTTGGAAGGTATCACACTGATCAGATTTGAGAAACATCATCAAGTACATTTACAATACTTTTTTTTTATAGGTTAGTGTGAAGGAGAGCAGCAATTTAAGATGCCCTGAGAAGATACACATGTTTCTGTGCTGGGCACTGTTTTTTAAGATTCACTGAGAGAATGAGTCACCTAAGAATACCAATCATTGCTTTAATACTTATCTTATGTGTCTTACTGGTACAGGATATTATTCACCAATGAATGACTCATATCCAAGCCTACAATCCCAGTCCCATTAATTCAGAGAGATTTTCATGCACAAAGAATTTTTTCATCCAAAAAATTAGGGCTAGGATTAGGTGCTATTAAGGTAATTTGTGCCTTGTATAACATAACAAAATGGTAGAAAATGGTGAAATGTCTAATAAGTAACTTAATTATATGATANTAATTCAGAGAGATTTTCATGCACAAAGAATTTTTTCATCCAAAAAATTAGGGTTAGGATTAGGTGCTATTAAGGTAATTTGTGCCTTGTATAACATAACAAAATGGTAGAAAATGGTGAAATGTCTAGTAAGTAACTTAATTATATGATAGCATATAACCAAAACATTAACAATACTTAAAATTCTGTTAATGTTGGCTTAAAACTCAACATTCAGAAACTAAGATCATAGCATTCAGTCCCATCACTTCATGGCAAATAGATGGGGAATTAATGGAGAGAGTTTTTTTTGGGGGGAGGGGCTCCAAAATCACTGCAGATGGTGACTGCAGCCATGATTAAAAGATGCTTGCTCCTTGGAAGAAAAGTTATGACAAACTTAGACTGCATATTAAAAAGCAGAGACACTGCTAACAAAAGCCCAGTCCATCTAGTCAAAGCTATGTTTTTTCTAGTAATCATGTATGGATGTGAGAGTTGGACTATAAAGAAAGCTGAGCACTGAAGAATTGATACTTTTGAACTGTGATTTTGGAGAAGACTCTTGAGAGTTCCTTGGACTGTGAGGAAATCAAATCAATCCATCCTAAAGGAAATCAGTCCTGAATATTCACTGGAAGGACTGATGCTGAAGCTGAAATTCCAATAATTTGGCCAACTGATGCAAAAAACTGACTCATTTGAAAAGATCCTGGTGTTGGGAAACATGGAAGGCGGAAAGAGAAGGGGATGACAGAGGATGAGATGACTGGATGGCATCACCAGCTCCAGAGTTGTGATGGACAAGGAAGCCTGGCGTGCTGCAGTCCACAGGGTCACAAAGAGTCAGACACGACTGAGTGACTGAACTGAACTGATAATCTATTGTTAAGCGTAAGAATCAGGTTAGCAAAAATTGTACTGAATTGAATTGATTTTTTTTTTAAGTGCCTTGGTTTATACCATTTGGGCTTCCCTGGTGGCTCAGTAGGAATCCACCTGAAATATAGGAGACCTCCTACAATACAGGAGACCCAGGTTCAGTCCATGGGTTGGGAAGATCTCCTGGAGAAGGGAATGACAATACACTCCAGTATTCTTACCTGGGAAATCCCATGGACAAAGAAGCCTGGTGGTCTACAGTCATGGGGTTGCAAAAGTCAGACACAACTTAGCAACTAAACCACCACCTAATGTGTCTTGAGGTGTGCATATGTGTAAGCTAATATATGATTGCATACATTAAATATTTAAATTGGTATTGTTTGGTTATAGAGTTATGATATTTTAAAATTTTATTATTTTGACTATACTAAAGTTATCATACTTTCAGTTCAGTTTAGTCACTCAGTCATGTCCAATTCATTACTACCCAATGAACAGCAACATGCCAGGCTTCCCTATCCATCACCAACTCCTGGAGCTTGCTCAAACTCATGTCCATTGAGTCGGTGATGCCATCCAACAATCTCATCTTTCTCTTCCTGCCTTCAGTCTTTCCCAGCATCAGGGTATTTTCCAGTGAGTCAGTTCTTTGCATCAGGTGGCCAAAGTATTGGAGCATCATACATATTTATTAATTATATTATATTCATAGTATCATACATTATATTTACAATATTAGAACATATGCTATTTTTAAGTATTTTTCCTCACCACTTATAGCAAAATAGAACTTAGTCCAAGAGAAAGGAAACATCTGATAGACAGTAGTTGTGCTTTCTCTTGATCTCAAATATCAAACAAATCTATCACTGTGCAGCTACCCCAACTTCCATTTTAAGCTACTTTACCTAAGTTTTAATCATTTCAATTAAAGATCCTTGCCTTTTCCTCAAATCACAAGATAATATGAATATAGACTAAGCCAATTATTACAAGACAAATAAGTAAATTTACTAGTTAATGGGTGACATTTAAAATAATTATATTTTTGAAAAGTATAAATTATTTGGAAGTAGAGAAAAGTGCCCTAAGATTATTTAAATATGGTTAAATCTATAGAAAATTTTTTAAATACCTTTACAAATAAATATTCCTTATTTTGATTTAGTTCTTTTAATCACATTTAAAAAATAAAATAT
>SJYV01034996.1:858713-897841 GCA_006410875.1 Neotragus pygmaeus | reverse complement strand
ATATATATATATATATATATATACACCACTTGTTTAAAATAAGTAACTAACAAGAAACTAAAAGGAAAGAAAGGAATACACAAACAAGCACGGCATTTGGAAGAAAAAATATATGACTTGTATACCAACGTCCAACCAATTTTACATATAAAACATTTTAAAGAAGCCATGTTACTGAAAAGTCTTAAAATAAGAGATTATCTGAAGGGAAAAAAATTCATTATTAATGTATTTAACTGCTTATGGTGACAAATCTACTCAAATATCTGACTTCAAATGACCAATAAATTCACATGTAATGCTTTTTTGAAACAAATGACAAAAAGTTTCACTGTGAGGTTTTTCTTTCTTATTCAATTTCTATTAGCAATAGTAGTTTTAAGGTTGTACAGTACAAATATTTTAGTGAAGCTTTCTAGAAATATATCTAGTCATTTTTTATTCATATTTTATTATTGTCTATTATGTTTATAATTAAAATTTAAAGCAATTCATAGAAGTACTAAAGTAATTCTTGAAAATAGAATTGAGGATAGCAGTAAAAAAAAATCAAAATTTAACAAGCTGGTATTCATAAGCAAAACAGTGAAAAATCAAGTTCATGTATGAATCGACCTTTTATGAGGACTTGGCAATATGTTGGTTTAGCTATAGCTGTAAATGTGCCACCATTTCCTATAGCCTTTAATAGGAAATAAAAATTAACAACTAAGAACTTCAAAATGAATCTTACTTCTTGAAGAAAGTTTTAAAAGAGTATTTCCTTTTCCCTGACTGAAACTGCAGAAGTGAGATAACTCTGAAACCTGACACTTTGATATGAGTTCTAGCGCTAGGAGCATGAGTGTCCTTCACTTTGATCTTTACTTCCAGGAACTAACTTTAAGTGACACTTCTCATTACCCCTCACCAGCTCTTCCCCAAAGCTCCCTGTCTTTCACTAGTTGTGAATGAGGACTCTGATGGCATCACATATCTGCTGAGTAACAATTTGTTTTCAATGTGCAGTTTCAGGATCTTTTATTAATTAAAATTGCTTTACCACTGAGAGGTCTCCTGAGGTTTACCCTTGTTTATCTGGGTTAGACTATGAAATTATCCTTGAGCCAACCCTAGGATCATAATTTGTTGCTAATTCAAATGAAAAAGTTGGAAATAAATTGATAAAATTGGCCTCAATTTTATCCACAAACACAATTAGCTTCATCATGAACCAAATAAATACATGCATAGATACACAAACTGATGCCCGAAGGCAAACTCTCTCTGTGGGCCAGTAGAGCTATATGACTAACTTGCAGATATGCTATTTATAAAGACAGAAGAGTAGACTTTGGACAAACTGAATTTTCTGGATGATTTATAATTATAACCATATAGTTCTAAAGTTCTAATAGCATAGCTGTTTGACATGAACATGTACACTCTTTAGGGTATAATCACTCAAAGTCAACCAGTAAAATATCTCAGGCTTCCTTTCTCACATTAAATTAATACTATGATAGCATGCTGATAAATTATTGTTCATATGTGTGCTTTGTAAGTGTCTGTGTTTAGGGAGAGGGATAGAATAAGTAAGAATGGGAAGACTTTTAGAAACTTTGATTCTTTCTTGCAGTCAGAAACTTTGAGACCAAATATCAAGTATATGAAAGATGAGATCCAGTCGAACTAGTAAAATAAATGATTTAAGGCAGCAATATGGAAAACAGGACTTAAATGTCAATGAACTAAACAAATCTCCTAATTTACATAGATTGCCCAAAATATTTTGTATTCAGTATTCAGCAAAGGGGCTGGCACACAGTAGACCCTCAGTCATGTGCGAGAAGGTAAGTGGGAAAGGACGGATGGGCAGATGAAGGAGCAAGGTGTGAAAGAGGAAGTTGATATAGGGCTCTGGTCTGTTTCCAACTCAATCCAAGTCAAGGACAAATAATGGAAGGCAAAGAAGCAAAAACTGCATAATTCAGTTTTGAAAGATGGTGTGTTATACAAGAATTGAGGAAAACTAGTGGCTAAGATTTTGCAACTAATTTTGAATTAAAACACTTCTAGCTTAGATTTTCGGAGAAATCAATGGCAACCCGCTCCAGTACTCTTGCCTGGAAAATCCCATGGATGGAGGAGTCTGGTAGGCTGCAGTCCATGGGGTAGCACAGAATTGGAGACAACTGAAGTGACTTAGCAGCAGCAGCAGCAGCAGCTTAGATTTCAAATTGTCCTTACTGTTTTCTGTAACTATAGAATATTGAGTTCACTTATTATAAAAATAAGTATTGATGTTCCATATTTTTTGAGACATAATCAAATATCTTTTTCCCTCAACTTCTTGAGAACTAGTCCCCATTGGAGAATCTTAACAGCCTTATCCTAAATGATGTAAAAAGAGGGAAACAGATATAAAAGTAAATTGTCCTAGTCTTGGTTAGATTGTAGATATTTACTGCCTTGTGATATTTCATACGTTTTGTTAAATTTCTTATTTATGTTACTTAGGAGATTGATATCTTGGGATATTTAATTAAAACGTATTTATCCAAAGCAAAAACAGAAACAAAAAGGTAAACAAAGCAAGAGCAAAGAAAAAAAACAAACAAACAGAAAACCCTTTAACCATTGCTATCATTCTGTAGCTTTAAAGGCAGAAATATCCTTCCAAATGTCAAGGAAAGAAATCTAGGTAGATCCTGACAGCATGAGAGAAAAATGCTGCTGAATTAGCACTATCTGAGAGGGCCTTGGAGAATAGAGCATATATTTTCATCTCTGATAGTCAGAGACAAAAAGAAATTTGAGAATGAAGATGAAAGTTTTCATAGATGTGCAGGTATATTAACTAATATATAAAAGTGGCCTATATCCTAAAATACATAAATTATTTGAAAGAGAATAAATGGTTATGTATATGAATTTATCTTAAACACCTTGGCATCACTGACCAATAAATTATTACTATGTTTTCTGACACATGAATTGAATGCATAGACAGAATCCAGACATGAAAATCAGTTAGCTTTTAGATGTTTGCCCTAATAACTTGTCTTTTTCAAATATTAGGTTCACCCTGGTTTATTCTGTAATTTATTATTTCCTATTGTGAATTAGAGACACGCACATGCCTTGAAGTTTCCCGAGAATCATTTTTGGTATTGCCTGATTTAAAACGAGGCATATGTTAAAGCTTCCTGCACAAGACCAGACTCTGGTCATGCTCTGCACCCCACGGTGCTCATTCGAGTGAGGAGCCATCTTTGAACGCAATTGGAGCTTCTTGCTTAGCTGAGCACCATGGAGCTTGGAGCAAGATAAAAAAAGAATCACAGACTTTCAACTGTAATTCTGCTAGCAGGACACACTGAATCCATCCAACTGGACCATTGTGGGATAACTTCACTAGCCGCTTCACTACATAGAAAATCCAATCTAGTCCAATTGGCTAACAGTAATTTCCATTAAAAATGAGAAAATTGTTTCTAAACATGATCAAGGCTTTTTTATTGAAATTCTCTTCTGAATAATCTGTCCATATGCATACATAATTCTGCCATTTACAGTCTGTACAATTTTATCTGTGTTGGCATAAGAATAAATAAGAAATTCATTTTATGGTGAAGCCACAGAAATAACTTACAGTAATTTCATCAGGTCAAGAGTGTCCACAGGAATTTGTTATGACTTCTTGGAAAACTGAAGGTTGAGTCCCACAACCAGTAATATTCAAGTCCCTTCCCAAATAGGTTCTTACTGTTTTTCTTTCTTTTTTTCAAAATAAATATTCAGATATCTCACCTAATGCTTAATGAATGAGAAAGAAATTGACAAGTTTTTCAAGTGATTCTGATATGCCATTAAGTTTGGGGACCACTGCTCTAGATGATATTATGACTGCTAAAAATTCCCACAGAGTTCAAGAGGTTTCCCATAAAGTTTAATTTCTAAAAGGATAAAAATGGCATATTCTTCTTGAAACTATGATCTATATTCCCCATGGGAAATAATACACTTAGAGAGGCAGGCATAGGTACAAACACTTCAGCTTTCTCATGTGCTCTCTACGCAACGTGTGTCCTATCCACCATTTCTTCTATATCCTTACTTTCACTACCTGTTCTAAACATGTACACTTTATACACTGTTTTATAAAACCTTGGAGTATTTATAAGGCTTTCTCCTTTCCCTGCCACCCAAGACCTGGTCTCTCTGTCTCCTAAAACATTAAAAACAAAAACGAAAACAAAAACCTTCTTAAGTTATAAGTAAAATACACAATGTCTGCAATTAAAGTGAGTCTTCCCACACAAGCTTCCAAGTCCTTAGTAGAAAACTCCAGTCAACCAGTCCATTTTGTCTGCCTAGGTATTAGTTTCCAGAACCAACATTATCTTTCTGCCCAAATAGAAAGCTAATTACTTCCCCAATGATGTTTCATACTTTACCATTTCTGTTGTGTGTGTGTGTGTTTTTTTTTTCCCCTTACTGTTCTCTGGTCAGATTAGGTCCACTTACATTGTGCAACTTTCTGCCCAAGTCCTGCTATCTCATTAAGATCTTTATCAAATTCTACCTCTACAAAGAAGACTTCCTTGATGTCCCTAACACACATCATTTCTGCCATTTAAGAACTCTTTTTGTTCTGTTGTGGTTATTGTTTTTTAATGTGCCTCTGGGATGCTTGACACATTCTGATTATTATTTATGTGGTTATTTTATGTCTAGTACTGTACTTTACATGTGTTTTCCCCTTGTACATGTTCAGTATAATTTTAAATTGAATTATTGATAGAAATCCGTTTAAGGTAACACTTGTACCATTCACAGAAGAGTAAATTCATGCTGGCAGGATTGATTTATTCATGGCTTTGAGAGATATTAGATTAGGGTAGGGAAATATTCCCTACTAGGGATGAGTAATGAAGTGCTGTTTCAAAGCCATTCACTAAAGAAGGACATGGACTGGATCCAAATAACATCCAATAATCAAGCTGAAGTTTTCTCCTTCAGATCCATATTTGGAACCTTGGGGCTAGGCCGTGTATTTCAATGTGTAAAACCAAGAAAGTTATGGTTAAATTAGAGGCCTGAAGCAAGTGTACAAATAAGACTGCAACTGAATCTAAAGCTAAGAACTGAGCACTAGCCTATGTGTGAGTGCAAAAGTTGTGACCAGAAGCCAGGCTGAGTCAAAAACCAAGGGATGATAGTCATGGCAACAGGGGCTCGTATCCAAGAGTCAGAGCAGGAAAAGGGAGCAGGTCAAATGTGGAACAGGCTGTGGGTCAGGGCAGAGAGCTTCAGGCCAAAGAACCAGATGAGGATGAAGCCAGGGAACATTCCACGTTGCACAGGCTGCAAGGGAAGTTCCCAGCCGAGTCCAGATGGAATTCTGCTGGATGTCTGTTCAAGCGTCCAGCTGGCTCAAGGTCCCATTTGCTCCTCATGCACAGATTCTTCCAACTGGCTTCTGATAGTCTAAGTTTTCTATGTTTTGAATGCTCTCAAAGCAGAATCATAAAGCTATTTTTCCAGAAGGTTGACCCCATTTGTAGAAAATGCCAGAAGTAAGTTAAAAGATAGGTTTTTCTTTTTAAACTACCTAGAAAAATGCAATATATCTTTCTGTAATATAATGAAAGAATTCAAGAATTTTCACCATGCTAGCCAGGCAGATTCCAGAATGAGCTTCCTGGAGAATTAGTCTGCAGTGTGTCAGATTCTCAAGAAAAAAATCAGTTTATCTATTACTGTTAATAATGGTGATCAGTTTCCTATTGATAATAGACTGCATTGTGAGAGTCGGAGATTTTCACCTTGCATTAATTGCTTCCTAGTAATGATTACAATTTACTGATGCTTGCTTTGATTTTCTCTATTGCAAGTATTAGCAAAAATATTTGAATAATGAAATATTAGTTTTATTTTTTAAACAAACCTATAGGATGGATTGTTATTACCATCTTCCTTTGTATACCTGTCAACCAAATAAGAAGAAATGGAATACAAAGGAAAGAAAGAAATTATGATGCTGGCCTCAGACTCAAAGTATGAATCGTCTATTTAACATATCAAGCTTTAGAAATAGTAGAGGAGACTCTCAGCACATTTTATCTATAAAAGTCAGCAGAGTAAGCTGAGGAAAGAAAGGGTAAGAAAAAATCTGGCAAAATGGATCTAACTGTTGACGGGCACAAGATGCTGGTGACGATTTTGTAATGAAGAAGGGGAGAAAGGTGGATGAGGAGGAAAGGGGGAAATTGGGAGCATGGTTTCTTCTTTTTTACAAGCTGTAAACCACTCACAAATGTAACAGCTTATTACTTGTAACATTTTAGTTATTCCCAAATATTTTATGTTTTATAAAATGTCCACAATAGTTGAAGTATAAATATACTGAAATACAATTTTGCTTTACAAAATGCTCGTAAATTTTGTTTCTTTGTTCTGCTCTCAGTATATTTTCATAAGTTAATGAAATCTCTCTGGCAAATTGCAAACCCTGTACTTACTGGAGTTTACAGAAATCAACTCTGAAGTTTGGAATACACGTCCATGGATTCAGAAAAGTTATGGAACATAAGTTCAGTCACTCAGTTGTGTCCGACTCTTTGTGACCCCATGAATCACAGCTTGCCAGGCCTCTCTATCTATCACCAACTCCCGGAGTTCACCCAAACTCATGTCCATTGAGTGAGTGATGCCATCCAGCCATCTCATCCTCTGTCATCCCCTTTTCCTCCTGCTCCCAATCCTTCCCAGCATCAGGGTCTTTTCCAGTGAGTCAACTCTTCGCATGAGGTGGACAAACTATTGCAGTTTCAACTTCAGCATCAGTCCTTCCAAAAAAAAAAAAAAAAAAGGACTGATTTCCTTTAGGATGGACTGGTTGGATCTCCCTGCAGTCCAAGGGACTCTCAAAAGTCTTCTCCACCACCACAGTTCAAAAGCATCAGTTCTTTGGCACTCAGCTTTCTTCACAGTTCGACATCTATACATGACCACAGGAAAAACCATAGCCTTGACTGGACTGACCTTAGTCGCCAAAGTTATGTCTCTACTTTTGAATATATTATCTAGGTTGGTCATAACTTTTCTTCCAAGGAATAAGCGTCTTTTAATTTCATGGCTGCAATCACCATCTGCACTGATTTTGGAGCCACCAAAAATAAAGTCTGACACTGCTTCCCCATCTATTTCCCATGAAATGATGGGACCAGATACCATGATCTTCGTTTTCTAAATGTTGAGCTTTAAGCCAACTTTTTAACTCTCTTCTTTCACTTTCAAGAGGCTTTTTAATTATTCTTCACTTTCTGCCATAATGGTGGTGTTATCTGCATATGTGAGGTTATTGATATTTCTCCCGGCAAACTTGATTCCAGCTTGTGCTTCTTCCAGCCCAGCGTTTCTCATGATGTACTCTGCATAGAAGTTAAATAAGCAGGGTGACAATATACAGCCTTGAAGTACTCCTTTTCCTATTTGGAACCAGTCTGCTGTGCGATTCCCCATTNATGTGTATAAGAGACAGCATTCGATTATGGACAACAGTAATTCATCCTGAATGTTCACCTTTGACTGTCTTGATCCACCAGGGCTTTGTTTTATATGTGCTACTGTTGCTTTACTTTTCATTACCATGAAATAGATTTAAGTAAATGACAGAATCCATTTTATTCATTTATTTGTGATTAGAAGTACAAGGTTCTGGAGTGTGTAGGCATAGGCACAAGAATCTTAAAGAGTTTTTGAAAAAACTCTAAAAATATTTTTTAAACTTAGTAAAGAGTTTTTTAACTGGATGCATTTTTAGAGATCACCAGGTTTAACCTATTTTCCTGGAAGACTTAACAGCAATGTGGAAAGACATTGGTTTATAGACTGATACTTATGAGCCTGTGTGACCTTCAACTGACTATTTAATCTCATGGAGCCCATTTGCCTCAACTGTAGAGAAGAATCAAATTTAGAGACTGTTAGTGGTTAAATCGGAGAAGGCAATGGCACCTCACTCCAGTACTCTTGCCTGGAAAATCCCATGGATGGAGGAGCCTGGTGGGCTGCAGTCCATGGGGTTGCTAAGAGTCAGACACGACTGAGNTTGTTTCCATGTCCTGGCTATTATAAACAGTGCTGCAATGAACATTGGGGTACATGTGCCTCTTTCAATTCTGGTTTCCTCGGTGTGTATGACCAGCAGTGGGATTGCTGGGTCATAAGGCAGTTCTATTTGCAATTTTTAAAGGAATCTCCACACTGTTTTCCATAGTGGCTGTACTAGTTTGCATTCCCACCAACAGTGTAAGAGGGTTCCCTTTTCTCCACATCCTCTCCAGCATTTATTGCTTGTAGACTTTTGGATTGCAGCCATTCTGACTGGTGTGAAATGGTACCTCATTGTGGTCTTGGTTTGCCAGCTGTGGTACATATACACAATGGAGTATTACTCAGCCATTAAAAAGAATAAATTTGAATCAGTTCTAATGAGATGGATGAAACTGGAGCCTATTATAGAGTGAAGTAAGCCAGAAAGTAAAACACCAATACAGTATACTGACACACATATATGAAATTTAGAAAGATAGTAATGATGACCCTGTATGTGAGATAACAAAAGAGACACAGACATATAGAACGGACTTTTGGCCTCTGAGGGAGAGGGAGAGGGTGGGATGATTTGGGAGAATGGCACTGAAGCATGTATACTATCATGTAAGAAATGAGGTGCCGGTCTATGTTCTATGCAGGATGCAGGATGCTTGGGGCTGGTGCACGGGGATGATCCAGAGAGATGTTGTGGGGTGGGAGGTGGGAGGGGGATTCAGGATTGGGAGCTCGTGTACACCTGTGGTGGATTCACGTCAATGTATGGCAAAGCCAATAGAGTATTGTAAAGTAAAATAAAGTTAAAAAAAAATTAGCAGCAGTAATTTCCCTTTTTAAATGTAATTAAGCAATCAGGAACAGAATATTCTAACAAGATATTTATCATATTACTATAAGTTATTCTTTAAATTTTGAAATTTTATGACTGATTATTTTATAAAGTTGGTATGTTAAAGTAACCATTCTCCTTTCCACCTATTTTTGGTGTTACTGTACAAATATTGATCTTAGTTTATTCTCTTGATTCCCTTTATGCTTTCTTTATCTTTCATGAAAGTTTTATTTTTAAAGTCCATTAAAATTGTAACAAATATTACACTCTATTTTTGTCATGATAAATTGTTTTTAAATGTATAGATAAGTTAGTGCAATTAAAGAAATTAATTTCACAAACACATAGAGTATAGTATTTAGAGCTCATCTCCTTTTCTCTAACCCTGTGAAACTTGTCACAACAATACTAACTTAAAATGCATGAACCAAAACTGGAAACAAAGCTTTCTTTGTATTACAGAAGAGAGCCAGTAAAATTCTTAGTGTACCTTATCTTATGAGAAGTGAAAGTGAAGTCGCTCAGTCGTGTCCGACTCTTTGTGACCCTATGGACTGTAGCCTATCAGACTTCTCCGTCCATGGGATTTTCCAGGCAAGAGTGTGGAGTGGATTGCCATTTCCTTCTCCAGAGGATCTTCCCGACCCAGGAATCAAACCTGGGTCACCATCTGAGCCGCCAGGGAAGCCCTGTCTTATGAAACATTAATTTTAAAGTTTAGAAATGAAGTTTCAGAGTGATTGAGTTATTTGTATGTGTGAGTTAGTTGCTCAGTTGTGCCAAACTCTTTGCCACCCCATGGACGGCAGCCCACCAGGCTCCTCTGTCCATGGGATTTTCCAGGCAAGAGTACTGGAGTTATTTAATAACAGTTAATGTATATAACAGTTATTATTGGCCAGTTATTGTTCTAAGCATATCACATATATTCAATAATTTGTTTATGTGCAAAGCCAAATAGTTATTAATCAGCAAAGCCAATATTGGAAACCAAGTTTGCCAATATAAAGCACATGCTCTGCACATTATAAACATTTAATATGGAAAAATGCATTTTCTTATGAAGAAAATAAGAGAAATAATTAAATTAGGAATCAAAAAGTGTTCGCCCTTTATGTTTTTTACTCAGTTATTGAGGGCTTTGAGTTAGAAATCAGATTTGTAAACATATAAATGTAAGCATAATTGTAAATATAAATATATACATATCTGTGCAGAGGTAGATAGAGAAGAATTTCTTTAGAAACTGCAAATTATCTGAATCTTTGTTGGTTTGTAGAGCTTCCCAGGTCGCTCAGACATTAAAGAATCTGCTTGCGATGCAGGAGACCCTAGTTTGATTCCTGGTCCAGGAAGATACTGTGAAAAAGAATGGCTACCCACTCTAGTATTCTTGCCTGGGAAATCCCGTGGACAGAGGAGCCTAGTGTGCTACAGTTCATGGGTCTCCAGGAATTGGACACGACTGAGCAACTAAATTACAGGCCACAATTTGAGTACAGTAGAATAGTCTCTCCAGATTGGCTCCCAGTGAACTGATTAATGTTCTGTGAATAGTGCTAATATTTTTTCTAAACCATATGGACTGATGCCCAGAGCAGTGTGGAGACCCAAAGCTAACGGAACACTCTGGAGAGGTTTACCTAGGTTTGCCTATGCACACAATTTCTACTGGTGGATGAAGTGCTTACCAACACTGAGTTGTTTTTGTTCCCAATCTTTTTATTTCACTAATAATTTTTATCAGTACTACTACTTATTGCTGTCAATTAATTAGCTTTTATGAAATAATACAAACTTGCAGTGAAATATGAGTGCCAGATAAAGAGAAATTACTTCTATGGAGACTGAGTACTTGGGAAAATCCTGAGCAGGCTGATAAAAATGTTGTTGAGATTGATATGAGTAATTGCAGAAAGAGTAGAGAGATATTGAAAGAACCTCCAAGAATTCTCTGATTCCCCAAAACAAACCTAGAATTTATAGTTAATGCATTTTTTTGGTTGCTTTTAGAAGAAAAAAGAGCACAGCTCAACTAAACACTCGAAGAAGGGCTGGTCTCTATGTTACATGTTTCAAGGTCAAATAGCTATTTTAAAATACATATTCATTATATTTAACCTACTTAGAATGACCATTTAGGACGAGTGATTATATAACTAAATATATAATACATATTTTCAAACAAAACTTTGTTAAGCTAATTATCCTCTTTTCTTTTCCTCATCATTTAAATCCATTTATTGTCAAGTTATTGAACATTTTGTACACATAATTCACATTGTGAAAAATAATTTTATCTTTTAAAAAGTTTAGTTTGGTCTTTTAATAATTTCTTACTAATTATAGAAATTCATAAAATAATGCTCCCATTGTCCCATAGTACAAATGCCATCATTATTATAATGTCAGAGCAGAATTAGAACTTTGAAAAGGTTGAGTTCAAATGCATTTTACTCATTGTAATAACACATGCATTCTCCGGAACTAGCATGCACAAGCAAAAATGCACTGAATCCAATAACAGGCTTTTTGAAGCTTTAGGCTAAAGATTACAATATCCTCCCAACTCAACATAATCTTCTCATGTGTGTTTAATTATTTGTTCCAAATTATTATTGCATTTCTTTGAAAGATGGAGAAGAAAAATTTAAATGGAAATTAATGTGTCTGAAACCTTCATTTTTATATGAATATAGCAATATTAATGTTACAGTAATTTAATTTGAAAAGCAAATCCCCAGTAGATTATTAAATGTTATCTAAGAAGATAGAGATGTAATTGCTTTTAGTGATATAATATGCATATATTTCCAATGCTGAAAAGAACAATTTCTATAATTTTTATATGGAAATGCTTTGGAAAATTACTTCACCTGATACATAGAAAGGTCTTGAATACATCTTTAATTAGGTGATCTTTTGAAAATTCTATTTAAATAAAGAGATTCATGGGATAAACTATCAAATTAGATTGCTTTTTTAATGTCTTAATACTACTGAAGAATTCTGATAATCTAACTGAGTTTTCTTTTTTTTTTTTCTTTCTTCTTATTACTTCTAGGAAAAACCAACACTTCGTTTAAGGGTTTAGATTCACAATTTCAACCTTCAGATCTCTTTGGCAAATACTTTTGGAGGTTCAGTTATGTCTGAGACAATTTGGAAGTTAATACCAGCATGGATGAGGCATGTGTGCTCTCACTGAGGAGCTTTTCCGTTTTCCACTGCATCACCTTGGACTTGTGTCAGACTGAGACAAGTCACAGAGCAACAGAAACAATAAACAGATATTTAGATGTGATTCAGTGTTTTTTCAGATTATAATTAATGACCATCCTATTTATGGGTAATTTTGAAAGTTTCTTTTCATTGATAAGAGACAGAGATTAATGAAATCTTGCTAGTTTAGAATGCAGTCACTCAAGCAGTCAACTAATTTTGTAGCCCATTATATTTAACTCTAGAGAATGGTTTATTCTCTAGATAACCCATGGAGTTTTATTTGAGTAAGTATGTTTTATATCTTTTAGTACTTTGAATTTAAAGACAATCTTTATATTCATTCACTGTCTAAGGTTATCTATTTTGTAGGCATTTGTTTCTTCACAGAGTCTTTTGGGACAAGTTACAGTTTTTTTTAGGTCTTACTTCATCCATGAATTACTGCCATAAAATAAAATTACATTGTCATTTATAATTTCCCATTTTGATTAATCGCATTTCAAAAGCTCTGTAGCTTTCTAAATGAACCCAGGGGCTACTACCAATGAGAACTGCTAGACTGCACAGAATCAAAATAAACTCCTCCAAACACAAATAAAACCACAAGCCACACAATTCAAAAGAATAGGATGAACTGAAATGCAATGCTTTGTAAATACTCTCACAGCCAAATATAATTCAACAAATGAAAAAATAGCAAAATTAACATACTAAGATAAATATTGATGCTAAAGCTGAAACTCCAGAACTTTGGCCACCTCATGCAAAGAGTTGACTCATTGGAAAAGACTCTGATGCTGGGAGGGATTGGGGGCAGGAGGAGAAGGGGACGACAGAGGATGAGATGGCTAGATGACATCACTGACTCGATGGACGTGAGTTTGAGTGAACTCAGGGAGTTGGTGATGGACAGAGAGGCCTGGCGTGCTGTGATACATAGGGTTGCAAAGAGTCAAACACAACTGAGTGACTTAACTGAACTGAAGATAAATGTTACACATATGTGCATAATAACTCTGCATAGATACAGATTAAGAATTTCTCATTACTTTTAATGCTTCACTGCAGTGTATTTCTACATTTTTATAGGCAAACTATTTGCATGTTAGAAAAGCTGTGATTATTAAATTCTCACATCTTTTTGCCTGTTTTTGTTGAAAATATGTTGAGGTAAAGTTTTGTTTTTCATTCAATTTGTTTGTCAAAAAATAAAAAGTATTGATAGGGTGGTGGAATCAGTTAATAGATTGTGTAACTGTTAAAGAAATAGCTGAAAATCTTATACTACTTTTAGACTTCACTTTAAGTAAAAAGACAGGTATTCAAAAAAATATCTTGACTACATGGCTTACAAAGGGGCTGCAGCTGCCCATGACCACAGATAGATGGGCCCTGATTTCTTTATAAGTCAATGCAAATAGAAATCATAGGTCCTAGAAAGCCATCTCAGTTATATTCCAACCTCTATTCAAATTCTATATCTAGTCATTTCATCAACATGGACTGCTGCCGTCAACATAGAAACATACAGCAAATGTCAGAGGTATCTTAGGCTCATATGCCCTGGAAAATCTTGTCACAGTAGTTTTGCCATTACAAGTACACTACTTGCATATTTGACTAAAAAAACCATTGCACACTTCAGTATTTTTTCTCCATTTTCTATGGCATATTGCTAATAAAGGATTCCAGCTTTTGTAGTTGTCATTGTGAACAAGGGTGTTTTACATGATAACAAGAGTGTTCATTAGTATTTAGAAGGAAATCTGCTGTTAAATATTGATTCACATTGGAAATTTACCTTGACCTAATTCAGTCTTTCGGTCACACAACCCTGATCAGGCAAATTACTCTTCTAAAATTATACAATGGCTTTTCTTTTGGGACATATTCCAAACCACTTAGCAGGGCTTATGTGAGCTCCTCTGTCTCTTAGCTACTTCAGTTTTACCATTGCCCACAGGCCTCTTCCTTGTTGCTAAACCTCAGCTTTCTGGATCCTTTTCATTTATGTGAACATGCCACGATTCTTGTGACTTCTGGGACTTAGATAGATGTAAAGTGTCTTCGCTTAGAACACTCTCTTCTACGACCTTGCCTCTCTGCTTTCTATTTATAACCCAGATATCTAATTGATGTATGGCAAAACCAATACAATATTGTAATTAGCCTCTAATTAAAATAAATAATTTTTTAAAAAAAGACCCAGCACAGCCAAAATAAATAAATATTCAAAAACTTAAAAAAAAAATAAACTCATTGGGTATGAAAAAAAAAAAGTCACTTTTCAGGGATTCCTCTGCTATATGCTCTCCAAGCTCTGTGTTCCTTCCTTCTTTCCCACATCCTTGCTGCAGGTAAGAGTTTGATATTCCTTTTCATCTGGATCGCATTCCCTGTAAGAGCACATTTACTACTTTGTTCCACAAGAAGTACAATGCTTGGCACGTAGCAGACACTTCAAAAATACCTGAGATGCTTCATTGAAATTAAAAGTATGTTTATCAGATATTGTACATATCAGTATAGATATACACAAAGAACAGTTTGGGGATTTTATTTGTTTTGGTTTGCATGATGCTGCTGTCTTGCCAGCCATCTCTTTGTATAACTAGAGGGCCTAGGAAAAGTTTACTCATGACTCAAAATTCATGCAGCTAAATCAATATTTCTTAGTCTTTTACCCATTATCACAAGGCTAGTAATGCTATTTAGTTTTTTTTTTCCCATATTACTTTCATCCTGTGAAATATTAGTACCACATATAGATCTTTATATACTATGGCTCTCTGGAGGGATCATAACCATTATAACATTTCAGTGTTTTGCCCACGAGCATGTATTTTCATCCCTTGGGGCAACATTGTCCTTGTTGATAATGTATAATCCGTCTTTATGTCTATATCTATTATCTATCTGTCATCTACCTATTTGTCTTTTTATCTGGAGAGAAAAAGGAGGAAGAAGAGAGGGAAAATACTCATCTGAGCACTCTTTGATGTACTGCTTCAGCTGCTCTTTGCAGGATCTTTTCTTATTTCTAGCCCAGTCTCAGAGTTTGGGGCTGCTTAGAGGCTTTGCACAAAAGGAGCATCTTCCTTTCTGATTGTTGTGTTGGTCTCCTGGCTATTGCATTCTTTACTGAGTGCTAACAAAACATTGATTTGCATGGAAATGTTAAAGTCAGAATGTATTGTAATTTTAGAATTTTATATTTACCATAATTATAATTTTATTCATGTCAGTTTCCAAATGAAATGCTTTATGTGTTCCCAACTGGAATTAATTTTCTTTATCTAATTACTTTCAAAGCTCGATCAGAGTTGAAGCTTTGAAAACTATTGGTGGCATTAAGATCTGTTCAGCTTCCACAGGCAACTTGAAAAATAACTCTCTATGGGCAAACATCTCAGGTGCAGGGAAAACCAGAGTCTTACATGAGCAGCTGCAGAGAAGATGGAATTGCAGCTCTATTTCTTGCTCTCTTTGGCTTTTATTAGTCCACAGAGTGGTTAGAGAAAATGGAAGGGGTTTGCTGGGGATATTTTACAATATCCATAGGGACTACCACCTTGCTAAATTTACTTGCAGTGGCAGTCATCATTTAAATACCATGTTACAACCTGTTATGACACAGAAGGTGGGTGGCTTATAAGCCCCAAATGAAGGAAACTTCAATGGCGATGACAAGTCTGAAGGACACTATCCACTTATCTTTTCTTTTTCCTTTACCCCGCAGGCACTTACAAACTATCCGCCTATCACCAGTTTAGTCCAGACACACTGTCAATTTACATGGTTTAAGTGACAAGTCATGCTTGTCACCAGACATTAGTTGTTACTCTCAATGGAGTCCTTCACTACCTCATTGGCTTCAAAGACAATCAAGCATTATTTACAGCAAAATTAAGAGACATTTCCAAATGTTCCCAACCCCCTAACCCCCACCAAATGCTAAAACCACAGGTGTTATAATATCTCATTTCATTACTGACATGAACCCTCTACTTCAGGCTGACGGGTTCATTTATAGCCTATGTCTTGACGAAGCTGGCACTCGCCATGTTGGCAGGAAGTGTATTTAAGTGCTTCACTTCATTTATCCTTACACCAACCACAAGAGAGAGGCATTATTATCCCTTTGTTTTTACAGAAGAGGGAACAGACTCAGAAGGAAAAAAGAACTTGCATTACAATAAACAGTCAGAAAATAGTAGATCACAGGCTTAAAGTCTGAGGATACGCAAACAGACTGTGGCTTAATCTTCACTCTGAAATGATAAATATTGTAACACAAAGCCCATTGTCTTTCCTTCTTATCATAGATACCCAAATTTTAGCCATCTTTTGAATCCAGATCCAAACCCCCCTAATTCTGTTTGGTAGACTTGCATATGATTCATTTATAAAATAATGACCTCGATAATAAAATGCCTTTAAAATCATTCTATATAGAATTTTTTAACTTTATAAGATTCTGTGTTTTAAATAGATCGAGGGTTTTATATCAGATTTAAATAGAGGGTTTTAAGTTCAGTTCAGTTCAGGCACTTAGTCGTGCCCAACTCTTTGCGACCCCATGGACTGCAACACACCAGGCCTCCCCGTACATCACCAACTCCCGGAGTTTACTCAAACTCAAGTTCACCGAGTTAGTGATGTCATCCAACCGTCTCATCTTCTGTCATCCCCTTCTCCTCCTGCCTTCAATCTTTCCCAAGATCAGGGTTTTTTCAAATGAGTCAGTTCTTCGCATCAGGTGGCCAGAGTATTGGAGTTTCAGCATCAATATCAGTCTTTCCAATGAACACCCAGGACTGATCTCCTTTAGGATGGACTGGTTGAATCTCCTTGCAGTCCAAGGGACTCTCAAGAGTCTTCTCCAACATCACAGTTCAAAAGCATCAGTTCTTTGGTGCTCAGCTTTCTTCACAGTCCCAACTCTCACATCCATACATGACTACTGGAAAACCATAGCTTTGACTAGACGGACCTTTGTTGTCTCTGGTTTTTAACATGCTATCTAGGTTGGTCATAACTTTTCTTCCAAGGAGTAAGTGTCTTTTAATTTCATGGCTGCAGTCACCATCTGCAGTGATTTTGGAGTCCAAAAAAATAAAGTCTGACACTGTTTCCACTGTTTCCCCATTTATTTGCCATGAAGTGATGGGACCAGATGCCATGATCTTAGTTTTCTGAATGTTGAGCTTTAAGATAACTTTTTAACTTTCATCAGGAGGGTTTTAAGGAGAGGCACTATTTCTGACACTTTTAGTTCTGATTCGCTTTCTGATACTTCTAGCACAATGCCTCCTACATGGTATGAAACTGTTAATCAAAAAAAAAAAAAAGTTATATTTGGGGTGAAAAAAAAAAAGGACAGTTTACTGCAGTCTTTGGCCACCTGATTCAAAGAGCTGACTCATTTGAAAAGACCCCGAGGCTGGGAAAGATTGAAGACAATAAGAGAAGGAGGCAGCAGAAGATGAGATGGATGTGATGGTTAGATAGCATCACTGATTCAATGGACATGAATTTGAGCAAACTCCAGAAGACAGTGAAGGACAGAGGAGCCTGGTATACTGCAGTCTACAGGGTTGCAAAGAGTCAGACACAATTTAGCGACTGAATGAAAATAACTTTAGTCTTTAACTTGTCAATTAAGAATCGTATATTTTAACTACAATTATGCCTAGCAATGGCACCCCACTCCAGTACTCTCGCCTGGAAAATCCCACGGAAGGAGGAGCATGGTGGGCTACAGTCCATGGGGTCATGAAGAGTCAGACACGACTGAGTGACTTCACTTTCACTTTTCACTCTCATGCATTGGAGGAGGAAACGGCAACCCACTCCGTGTTCCTGCCTGGAGAATCCCAGGGATGGCGGAGCCTGGTGGGCTGTCGTCTATGGAGTCACACAGAGTCAGACATGACTGAAGTGACTTAGTGGCAGTATGCCTATTTTTAATACATATAATTGGCCATTTATCTTTTTTAACCTACCTATTGCTGTCACCCTGTTTATCAATATATGAACAAATACTTGAAATTATTTGTACAAATTACAGAATCTTTGGAAAGTTCCTAATTAGTTTAAGCCAAATCTGAAAGGCAAGCCTACAGATACATAAGAAACAACAAAAGAGTCACCTGCAGCAGTCAAGTACTTTTATTGACCTAGTAAACTAAGTGGTCTTACTTACATGCTCCCAAGTACACAAAGTTATTACTGCATTTGACCCTCAGAAGTATGCCTATTCTTTTTTCTCTTATTTTCCACATAGAAAAATATACATATACATATATATTTTTATATAAATGCAGAGCAAGATACATAGTAGAGCACTGTTGTGAAAATTATGACTCTTTCAAAAGAAATAATAGTGACTCTGTAACAGAAATAATGGGAAATCAGATTTTAAAATGTTTATGGCAACCTAAAAGCAAAATAGACAAGTTACAGGCTTGAGATTGGAAGATACGCTTTCATTTAAATGATGGCAATCTTTGATAAATAATTTAGCTTTCTCAACTTAGTGTCTCATTTATAAATTTAGTTAAAATATATCCTACATACAAATCATTTAAGCATTTATATTCTTAATAATTGTTACTAGAAATAGTACCATGATTATGGTTATCTTACCACTAGATACTGTCACTTTTTCAAGGTAGCTTTTGAAGAATTATCATGAAGAAATAAATCATAACTACAAATTATTCACCTGAATTATCCATAGCTAGTCATTCGTGTTACATAGTGATATACATTCTTTCATTATTTATTTTTGTCATTGATTAGTATTTTAAGAAGTAACTAAATTATTTATTGCAAGGGAAACTTGAAATTGGAATATTACAACTTCTTTATACAAATTTGAAAGAAGAATTGAATGATAAGCTTTGTCTGTGAACTCCTGCTTTATTCATAGAGATGGCATTATATTTTGTGATTGAGTGTGAAGTTATGGATTAAACAATCATGATCCCACTAAAAAGCCATATAAAATGAAAAGGAATGGATGCTTTTCACACTCTGTCACATAGTTTTTGCCTTATGTGAATATAGTCCTATTAAAATTATGTCATTGATTATTTAAATTTAAAGAAAGTAATTATTTTTCATTTTATACTAAGAAAAATTTTTCATTCTGATAGTACTAACTATGAGAGCTTGAAGTATAATTTGCTTATTAATAAAAATTTATTTCATTTCTTTTTGAAATTCAATTAACATTTACTTCCAGCAAACTCATTCTAGTCTTCTAAATCAAAGAAGACATACAGATGGCTAACAAACACATGAAAAGATGCTTAACATCACTCATTATCAGAGAAATGCAAATCAAAACCACAAAGAGGTGCCGTTTCACGCCAGTCAGAATGGGTGCGATCCAAAAGTCTACAAGCAATAAATGCTGGAGAGGGTGTGGAAAAAAGGGAACCCTCTTACACTGTTGGTGGGAATGCAAACTAGTACAGCCATTATGGAGAACAGTGTGGAGATTCCTTAAAAAACTGGAAATAGAACTGCCTTATGACCCAGCAATCCCACTGCTGGGCATACATACTGAGGAAACCAGAATTGAAAGAGACACGTGTACCCCAATGTTCACCCCAGCACTGTTTATATAATAGCCAGGACATGGAAGCAACCTAGATGTCCATCAGCAAATGATGGATAAGAAAGCTGTGGTACATATACACAATGGAGTATTACTCAGCCATTAAAAAGAATACATTTGAATCAGTTCTAATGAGGTGGATAAAACTGGAGCCTATTATACAGAGTGAATTAAGCCAGAAAGAAAAACACCAATACAGTATACTAACACATATATATGGAATTTAGAAAGACAGTAATGATAACCCTGTATGCGAGAGAGCAAAAGAGACATAGATGTATAGAATACATTCTTTTGAACTCTGTGGGAAGGGAGAGGATGGGATGATTTGGGAGAATGGCACTGAAACATGTATACTATCATATAAGAAATGAATCGCCAGTCCAGGTTTGATGCATGATACAGGATGCTTGGGGCTGTGTGCACTGGGATGACCTAGAGGGATGGTATAGGGAGGGAAGTGAGAGGGGGGTCCAGGATGGGGAACATGTGTATACCTCTGGTGGATTCATGTTGATGTATGGCAAAACCAATACAATATTGTGAAAAAATAATAATAAAAAAATAATAATAATAATGAAAATTAAATAACTGTTAAATGACTGGCTTATTTAATACGTTAAGGGCACACCATCAGTTCAGCACTATTTCAAGTTACTTGGAAAGGTCATCTGACATATTCAATCCATAGGCTCAGTAAAATGTTTGTAATTAAGAGATCAAATTAATCCCAATATTTCCATAAGCAGCAAAAAATCATAGGACAGAATAACTATCATACATTCATTGTATCTACTATATCTGTGTGAATAAAGGTGCAAGTTAGTCATGTAACCATTTCTTACCTTTCACCACTTATTCACATTTGCTAGTGAGTGATCTGTTAAGGGTCAAACCTAGAATTTGAACAAAACCATCATTCTTTCCTTCAGAGGCAACAGTCAAAGCAGGGTACAGGTCTAACAAAATGGGAATCACACCGTTTAGAAAAATTCTCTGAAAAATACATTGTCAAAATTTTAATTGTGTCTAAATTTAAATCCAAGGAGATTCAATATAAACAAATAGAACTTTTATAAAAGACTATTCAGAACAAAATGCCTGTCTCTTAATTGCTCCCAAAGAAAGACATGTGGAGATTTCACAAGAAGCTGAATCAGATACAGTTTGGGAAGCTGCAAAAAACTGCAGGAACCCATAAGGTATAGAGTTATTCTTGCATAGCAATCACAAGCTCCAGTAAACACTTTTTAAAAATGGTCAAACTAAAGAATGTAGTTATTCAAACTCAGAAATGCTATGAAAGAGGTAGTTGTAAATCCATGAATTATCCTTAGAGCTATTTGCAGTAAGAATTTCCTAACTCCATATCTGAAAATGTAAAGTAATCATTTTTAAAAATATTCTTTCCTGAATGCCCATTTCTTCATTATTTTGTTTCATGTAATCTTCCCTTTGTTTTACTATGCATAACAGTGATTTTTTTTATTTCATAAATCCATCTCTTGGGTCCTTCTTTCTTTCCTATGCCTTGACATGTTCTCAAGCTTTCAGTTCAGTTCAGTCACTCAGTCGTGTCTGACTCTTTGCAACCCCATGGGCCACAGCATGCCAGGCCTTCCTATCCATCACCAACTCCAGGAGTTTACCCAAACTCATGCCCGTTGAGTCAGTGATGCCATCCAACCATCTCATCCTCTGTCGTCCACTTCTCTTGCCTTCAATCTTTCCCAGCATCAGGGTTTTTTCAAGAGTCAGCTCTTCGAATTAGGTGGCCAAAGTGTTGGGAGTTTCAACTTCAGCTTCAGTCCTTCCAATGAACACCCAGGACTGATCTCCTTTAGGATGGACTGGTTGGATCTCCTTGCAGTCCAAGGGACTCTCAAGAGTCTTCTCCAACACCACAGTTCAAAAGCATCAATTCTTCGGTGCTCAGTTTTCTCTCACATCATACAGTTTCTCTCACATTCATACATGACTACCAGTAAAATCAGAGCCTTGACTAGATGGGCCTTTGTTGGCAAAGTAATGTCTCTGCTTTTTAATATGCTATCTAGGTTGGTCATAACTTTCCTTCCAAGGAGTAAGTGTCTTTTAATTTAATGCCTGCAATCACCATCTGCAGTGATTTTAGAACCCACACAATAAAGTCTGACACTGTTTCCACTGTTTCCCCATCTATTTCCCATAAAGTGATGGGACCGGATGCCATGACCTTAGTTTTCTGCCTGTTCAGCTTTAACCCAACTTTTTCACTCTCTTCTTTCAATTTCATCAAGAGGTTCTACTTCTTCTTCACTTTCTGACATAAGGGTGGTGTCATCTTTTATATCTGAGGTTACTGATATTTCTCTCAGCTATCTTGATTCCAGTTCATGCTTCATCCAGCCCACCGTTTCTCATGATGATAATATACATCTACTCTAAGCTCAATCACCACTCTTTGTAGGTTTCTCCTAATTCTATACACCCTGTTTTGACTTCTTTTTCAAGTGGTATACTTGAATTTTCAGTTTGGACATCCATTAGTATGTATTCTCCTGGATTCTAGAACTTTACTGCAATCCCTGTACAACAAATATGGTTTGAATGAGTTACTAGGCACACAAACCCAAACAAAATCATGTACAGTTTTGAGCCCTTCTCTTTAATTTTGGTTACTCAACACCCCATCACTCTTGCCCCCATAAATACTGACAATGTCTATCCGAAAACCTATTCTGAAATGAGGCTGCAAAGCACCCTTGACTGTTCCCTTTCATACCCTTTAAAAGCTGGAAAACTACTCTTCAATGAAGGATTTGAACTTTGTACCCTAGAACCTGTAATACACTCAGTGGAGCAGGAAAAATTTCAAAATCCTTTATTTTGAATTCTTAGTTTGTGTTGTGAAATTAAGTCTTACTCTTTTCTGCCTGGGAAATGTTGCCTACGGTTTTATCTCTCCTTAATATCTTTGAATCTGTACTTCTCAATATGTTACCTAAATCCCAGTCCTCTCTTTCAAATACCACCTTGTTTAGGAAGGCTTCTCTACATATTCATCTGTGTATTATTTGCTTCTCTTCTAATTTTCCTCTTTGAGGACACTTATCATAGTCTGCTTTCTTTTACAACTATTTATGTACTTACTTTACATGCCCAAATCACTAGATTTTGCCTTATTTTTTCTGTCACAAATGCCTAACCTTTGTTCCACTTCCCTAACGTAATCTTCACTTTGTAATAATTCAACAAACTATCTAGATCATCATATACCCCATCTGTTAATCGTTTATGTAGACTGATCTGGGTCATTAGTTTTCCTATTTTTTTCACTGATGAATAGAGACCATGAGCATAGGTGTCTTATGTAAAATAACTTTTCCACTTTTTAAAGAGTATTTAAGTACAGATGTGCACAAAGTGTTGATATCATTTCAGCATGAAAGTAAAAGTGAAAGGCTTATATTAACTTGATATTAAAAGTTGCTACACACACACACACACACACACACACACACATACATATATATATATATGAGCATTGAAGCCAAAAAAAGTATGTGTGATTTATTTTCCTTTGTTATGTGGTTTTAAATCAATTGTTTCACTAACAATGCACATGTCCCTAAACTTATTCAGTCTTTTCTGTTCCAGAAACCACTGTATGAAAGTCATTATACTGTGGAAAATTAATGTTTAATAACAATAAACATAGTCACCTTACATCTTTTTAGTGCTTTCATATTTTCAAAGCATTTTCTCAGCCATTACCTTATTTTAGCCTCCTAACAACCCTGCTGTTATATATATATGGCACACATAGTTCAGTTCAGTTCAGTTCAGTTGCTCAGTCATTTCTGACTCTTTGCGACCCCATGAATTGCAGCACGCCAAGCCTCCCTGTTCATCACCATCTCTCGGAGTTNAACCCTGCTGTTATATATATATGGCACACATAGTTCAGTTCAGTTCAGTTCAGTTGCTCAGTCATTTCTGACTCTTTGCGACCCCATGAATTGCAGCACGCCAAGCCTCCCTGTTCATCACCATCTCTCGGAGTTCACTCAGTCTCACGTCCATCGAGTCCTTGATGTCATCCAGCAAATTCATTGTTATTACATGTATATTTTTGGCATCCCACAGTTAATATGCTATATTATAAAAATATTAATTATTTCAAAAAATATATTTACTCTGGAAAAACCTATGGACTTTTTAAAATTAAGGAAAGATTAATTTAAAGACCAATAGATTAAATACATAGGTGTTCTCTAAGATAGTGATTATGCTTTGAAATATAGTATATTAAATGAAATATATGTATCTAGCCTCATATATGCTATTCTTATAAATGCTTCTGGTAGTTTTGCAATTTCAAAGACTGAGGTTTGATTTTAATTTATAGTGTGAACTCTATCTGCTCAGGGAAACTAGCACCTTTATAGGTTACTAAAAAAAGACTTATACAGCCCTCTAGTGTTCCAAAGCTAGAGACCCCTAATAGAAAAAAACATTCAAGCATGGCTAAATTCATCCCCTCACCCACATGCTTTAAAGTGGGATCACAGCTGACAGGACCACTACTCAGAGTGCATATTATTTAAACTCTTAAAATTATAGCATTGGCAGTGGGAATTGAACTGTTCTCACTCATATCACTGGGGAAAGAGCGCTGAGTACATGACAGTTTAGAAAGTGCCTTTATGGAAGAAAGTGTTCAGATAAATCAATTTTCTGCAGAAAAAAATGGAAAAAATTAATTTGCTGTGTACTTATTTAAACAGCTGACTAAAGAGTTTATTATGCTTGAATGCAGGCCTTCAGCAATAGTTATTGCTCCCTTCTCCTCTCTCCCTCTCTCCCAATGAATTCCCATTGACAGAGCCTACAGCTAACCTCTCAGAAATCATATAAAACCTGACATTGCTAAAAAATTAACCTCAAAAAGGTGTCTTCGGGTGTTGCCTTTCAAATCAAATCAAATTTTAATAGACAAACTGCGAGCTGAGAGCTCATTCTTTATAACTTGATTACCAAACCAGATTCACAAGCTGTCCCTGGTCTGCAGATGGAGCTATTGACAAAATAGTGCTATCCACTTGAGAAAAGCAGGGCTCAGACTTGAGTTTTACTGAATGTTTATTTCTCTCTCTCTCTCTTTTTTGAGGAGTCAAGGAATTTCTCAAAGAGGACTCAATATGTCTCAAGGAATATCCTTAATATTATGTTTTCAAGTAAAAGAAATCTATCATTTGAAAATTAAAAAGAGCTTTAAAATCTGATGAGTGTTATCTATTTTCATTATAAAATTGTACAATATGATACTACATAAATAAAAACAGATATATGCCAGTGAAAAGTGATTAAAATACATGAGTAGACTGTGTAATATAAGAAGCAATAGTACAGAAATTGACTCTATGTATTATTCCTTTCTAAATAGGAATTTTTAACATGGCATGCTAAGTTCCTTAACATTTAGTATGCAGACAATACTTTTTATGACAGAGTATGCTTTTTTTTTCATGTTTAATTATCCATGATCACAATACAGGGGGTAAGTGGTATAGTTAAGANATATAAGAAGCAATAGTACAGAAATTGACTCTATGTATTATTCCTTTCTAAATAGGAATTTTTAACATGGCATGCTAAGTTCCTTAACATTTAGTATGCAGACAATACTTTTTATGACAGAGTATGCTTTTTTTTTCATGTTTAATTATCCATGATCACAATACAGGGGGTAAGTGGTATAGTTAAGAAAATCTACATGTAGAATAGAGGGATATAGATCTAATAAGTTGGAAGGAACTTCAGTGATAATCCAGACAATATTTGATAGATTTTAAGAGTTAGAAAGCACTCATTTATCACTGATTTATTCTTTCAACAAATATAAAGGGTTACATTTGGTTGGTATTAAAATTACAGAATAATCTAATTCATCTGCTCTCAAGACATTTACAATCAAGATACACAATAGACACATCAATGTCTTTAGGTCAGTGTAAAGAACTATGGAAAAAGGGAAAAACTCTAGTTTTCCAGTATTGTGGTGTATCAGAAAAGATAATTTTAAAAAGTCATTTGCTGAAGTTGTAAGGTTGTCTAGGAAAATATCCCTTCCCAGGTGGCACTAGTTGTAAAGAGCCCACCTGCCAATACAGGAGATATAAGAGACTTGGGTTTGATCCCTGGGTCAGGAAGATCCCCTGGAGAAAGGCATGACAACCCATTCCAGGATTCTTGCCTGAAGAATCCCATGGACAGAGGAGCCTGGTGGGCTAGAGTTCATGGGGTTGCAAAGAGTGTGATGTGACTGAAGCGACTTAGCACTGGCACAGCACAGCAGGAAAATAACATCATTTTATAGAACAGAAACTGAGTTGGCAGAAAATTATGGCTGATAGTTGTCAAGATCATGGTCAGAAAGAGCTTTCCTTATTTCTTTCCCAAATAATTTTCACAGCAAAACACATTTGTAGATGAAGAATATAGTAACTTCTACTCAGGTTGAAAGTACAGAGCCTTAGTGAATAGTGTAGAATAGATGCTACAATGAAAGCAAGATATGTGTCTTCAACCACGAACCTCATGAACTATATCAGGAATCTCATGGAAGTGGTCCTAAGATACATTGCACTAAGATTTTTTTAATTAAAAAATATTTTAAAGTTTCAAACAATTTATTTTAAAATAAATATAAATTTTCAACTGCCGTCAGCTTCTGGTGACATAGCTGGAATAACAGAGCACTGAATTCAAATCATTGTGAGTACTCTAGCTGTGCTATAAAATAACGTCTGGTCAAGTGGATTGTCAAAGCATCTGTCCTCTTGTGTTTCGTTGCTGTAGGATTGAGAAAAGGAAAAACTTTTTTCTGATATCTCCTGCTTATTTTAATTTTTTATGTGAAAAGCAATAGAAACTACTTAAAAAGAGATGCTTTTGCATCTGAAAATTACTATAATATCTGCCTTTATATATCTCAGAGGAAAAATAAATGTAATCACTATAATCACATTGGGGAAATAAACCCACATATTCTATACACATTGAAATGAGAATTCTTTAGAAGAGAACTAGAACAAGAGAATGAAGACATGTATTATGTTTATAAAATATCTGTTGAAAGCCATAAAATATTAAAAATATGATAATGATGTTTTCAAATTGCATATTGAAGTCATATATTTGAAATAATGGTCAGCATCTCTATTTCTAATCTACAAATAGAGATTTATTATATTTAATTTTATTGAAAATATGACAGATTTCAAAACAAAAAGGAGATTTTTCACTGGCAGAAGTAGGGTAGGGGAAAGAAAGAATGCTATGCCTTCTGCTTAAACCTGAATTTTAAAAATTCCACCTTCATTTATCTAAAGACCTGGCTAGGCTATCTTTAGCCATGGAACACTGGAGTTCTGAATTTCTACCTAAAACTTTACACATAATGGTAGTTTCCATATGTTGTTGTTTAATCACTAAGTTATGTCCTACTCTTTGCAACCCCATGTACTCTAGCCCACCAGGTTCCTCTGTCTATGGAATTTCCCAGGCAATATGCTGGAAGGGTTGCCGTTTCCTTCTCCAGAGTGTCTCCTCCACCCAAGGATCAAACCCACATCTCCTGCATTGGCATGCAGATTCTTTATCACTGAGCCATCAGGGAAGCCCCAGACCGATATTTTGTTGTTTGGTCGTTAATTCATGTCCTACTCTTTGCAACCCCATGGACTGTGGATTGCCAGGCTCCTCTGTCCATGGGATTTTCTAGGCAAGAATACTGGAGTGGATTGCCATTCCTACTCCAAGGGATCTTCCTAATCCAGGGATCGAACCCAGTCTCTTGTGTCTCTGGCATTGGTATGGAGTAATTTGTCAACTTTCAATTCATAGTTTAGGTTACAAATTTGAATGTATCATCATTAATCCTTGAAAGAAACTTAAAACTATAGCTTTTATTGTCAGTGTGTAACAAGTTAGAATTCAGAAAGAAAACATTCCCTTAGTCATAATATACAGCTTTTTTAGAAAAAATATATTTCCATTCTACTAGTATTGATTTAAGTTTATATACTAGGTATTGATTAAGGGAACTCATATTCTGAGATTTAATTGGTATTCTCTAAGACATTTGGTTACAATTCTAATACAGCCCCATATATTTGAGAACATCCACAGAAACTCATTCTATTCCATAACCATTCATTTTTACATTATATTCTCATCCAAAGTAAGATATCATACTTTATACAAATGCCTTTAGTTATGGTATAATTTTATAACTTAGATATTGTGTGTGTGTTAGTCACTCAGTGTGTCTGACTCTTTGCCAAGTCCATGGACTGTAGCCTACCAGGCTCCCCTTGTCCATGGAATTCTCTAGCCAAGAATACAGGTATGGGTTGCCATTCCTTTCTCCAGGGGTTATTCCCTACCCAAGGATTGAACCAGGGTTTCTTGCCTTGCAGGTATATTCTTTACCATTTGAGCCACCAGGGAAGACCAAATTTAGATATTATAGACCTTTGAACTGCATTTAGAGCTACATTTAATTTTTGTTGTAAATATTCCAATCACTGCATTATTTAGAGACATACTGACAAAACAACTACATACAAATTCTAATCAAGGAGAAGGGCATTGTATACTAATTTATCACTAGGAAGTTATTAACATGATATCATACTGGGCACACTAGATGATATAAACAAGAAAACAATGGCTTGAGAGAATGGTACAAACACACTTACAATACAAAGAACTAAATATAAAACAGTGAATATGATATTAGTGGTTACCAACAACACTTACTGAAATTTCAAAAGAAATCAGGTTCTTTACCATGGAGTAATTTAAGTTTTAGAGAAGATTCAGGGTACTGTTTTAACAAGTACATTTATCTAGACAGCAGGAGACATGAATTCTAATTCCAGTTCTACCATTAAGCATGGCTTCTTGTTAGAATGTTTTTCTCATTACAAACATTAATTTCCTCATCTGCAATTGAAGTAGCAACAATTTCCTGCTTATATCATGGAGCTATGGTATTATACTTATTTTAATAAAATTTGAATAGTTTTAATTTTGCCAAGTCTGATTCAAACACATATTGATCACAAAACATTTCTTAGATTGAGCTGTTTTCTTCAGTAAGTTTTTTATATTATGCTAAAAAAAATATTCATCCAAGATTCTTACAGAACCCACAGATAAGAGTAGAAAGTAAAATGGATTTGTAAGAAGCTACGTATCATGGTGACTTCAGCATAGTAACCATCAAAATTACTTGATGGTGAAATATTTATTTCATAATTCATGATTTTTAAATTAAAACTGTCAGGATGTTTACTGATATTGCTTTTTATGGACAATTTGCCAATTATTTATATAACCAAATGGCCTAGAATTGGTTAGCTATTTTCTCAGTAACAAAACTGTTTTGATATGCTTTATGTGTTTCCAAATAGCATGTAAAATGGATCAAATTGTGTCCTAAACAGATGTAATATATCTATGCGCAAATCACAAATATGTTATTTGATGGGTCTAGTTAGTTAGTCCTTGTGTCAGCAACATGAGGTAAAAGTAGTGGTCATGAGATTCATCTTCCATCTTTAGGACACCTTCGCAGGACAAATAGCAGTATCCCCATCAACAGTTTTAGAAGAGAGAGCAGAGCATGTTGACATGGCACCAGTTGCATGTTACCTCACATACTGTGAAATACACAATATATTTTCATGCCGATGTATGGCAAAGCCAATAGAGTATTGTAACATAAAATTTAAACAATAAATAAATTAATTTAAAAAATGATAAAAAAAATAAAAAGTAAAGTGACAAATGTGCAGATATGATGGTTGGAGATTATAGGACACTCCCACTGGTACATTTCAGCTGAGAAATTAGTCAATGTCTTATTGTTTTCAAAATGTTTTTGCATCATTGGATGAAATATTTTGTAACTGCAAGAAGTCATCTATGGGTGACATTGCAACTCAAGCTGAAAGATTATTATCTGAATTTCTATAATGGATGTTGGTAATAAACTTTTGTATATAATATGATTTCAGAAATGCATTACCAGAGCATAAACACCTTGTTAATAGTATCAGCCTAAGGGGCTGTCAAATGATCAGCACAAACCAAAATATCAGAAAACAACTGTGTGGGTTATAGGCAAGTTAATTTATAAGGTCAGCCAAGGGAAAGACTTCACATAATTGAAGTCGCATTTACTCCTCAGAACAATATTTTACTTAATATTGATTGCATAAAGGACACCTTTAGGTAATATTAGACAGTAATTTGTGGTTATGCTCACACAAATGTACTAGTAGGTTAAAAATAAGGCCTATGTAGAGAAAAGTGTCATAAAAATTTGTGATTGTTAAATGATAAATACTTAAAAGTATTATCGAGTTATATGAATGAAAGCAAATAGCCAAATGTAGTTTATATCATAGATTTTTAAAAATCTTTTTCATTCATCTTAGTATATCTAACAATTTAGATATCAGGCACACTGCAGGAGGGCAATATTTGTTGTACTAAATAAATATATGAGTGTTTTGTAAACAATACACATTTATGATTTATATAAATATTTTAATTGCTAATTGTGTTACATTAATCCCAGTTTTAAACTAGGAATCAAAATATGTGGATTCTTGTTTCTGTTACTAAATCTGAGACTTCAGTCTTATAACCCATTTTAAATCTAGTTTCTTCTAGCAATATATTCAGTGAAATCTGGGTCTAATGTCAAACTGCTGTATCCCTAAGCTTGAGATGTTTAAAAATAAATCTCAGTATCAGTGACTCATATGATGTGACTATATCTTGAACACATATAACACATTCATGCTTTCTCCTTCAGTAATTATTTTAAGTACTGTAAGTAGTAGTGAAAGTGCTAGTCACTCAGTCTTGTCTGACCCTTTGTGACCCCAGGGACTGTAGCCTGCCAGGCTTCTTTGTCCATGGAATTCTCCAGGCAAAGAATACTGGAATGGGTATTCCCTTACCCAGGGGCTCTTCATTAATGGTAATTTGCTGTGCTAGAGATAAATGTAACATTCTATAGTCACACTGTAAGAGAGGTTTCAAAACCAGCATTGGACACTGCATTGGTTATTAAGCATTTGTTTTTCAGTCCAAAGTTATCCCTTGAGTGGTGTCTTCAGGATACAGAGGCTGCAAATTGCATTTCTTTTTCACCAACTGGTGCCCTTCTAGGTTCTGTCAATTTGTGATACTTAGCTAACCCGACAGGAGAAGGCATTGTTCTGTTTATCTGCTGCCAGGTTGGTGCATTTCACTGGGAGTGTCCAGTGAAGATATCTCATTTGTCAAAGATCTGGAGAAAGGGTCTTCGTCAGTTTCTGATAGCATCACCCAAGCAATGGTATGTCACCCAAGTTGTGGCAACTGGTTCCAACTGCGGTTCAATTCAGGCTATAGCTTTTTTCCACACTCCAAACACATCATGTCTCAGAAGACCTACCATTGGTGCCACCACTTCAGAATTCCATTTTCATGAGGTCCCTCCTCTGAGCCACTGGGGTTTGATCTCTGTCTATGGAACTTGATGGATTAAACTCATGAGAGACCCCTATCTCAAATATCTGGTCCAGGCATGGCAGGGTACTTCCTCCAAGCTTCTAGTCTAGTTTCTGAATACCTTTTTCCCTTTGCTTAACAGTTGTAAGGATGGTAACTCTTTATAGCAGTCACTAGTTCGATGTTCCCTCAGTGTTTACACATTGTCATTTAGTCTTCCTGTGTCTCTTTAAACATTTACCTATGTTAAAAAATCTCAGTTAAAGTAACCATCATAGTTTCTGCTTTCCTAACTGGGTCCCAATAGACACAGTAACTGTTCTGGGTAAGTTTTAACTCCACAAAATATTTCATTATTGGATTGATTGTATTGTAAATACAAAATTATACATATCAGTTTTAATGTCTTTAATTGGGCTTGAATATGAGATTAAATGGAGTTCACATGTTAGTGTAAGTATGAGATAATTTTATTTACTATTATATTGCTATGGTCACTTCAGTATTTTCAACTGTTTAAATAATCAATATTAATAATAATGTTTTGAGAACACATATTAAAAAGCAATAAAAACTTAATTTTCTTTTCATTGTCATGCATTATCATTACATTTTTCATGACTCAGAAAATATGGACTTGATGAATAAACACAATAGATTTAGTTAGTTACCAATCTTGCTTTTAAAAAATCTTTATTTATTGAAAATTATATAAACTCATAAATTATGTGTGCATGGTGATTAAAAATCAGAACATTATGCACTGATTAAAATTCAATGGTAATTAGAATTATGCTACAGGTGATATGTGAATCTGATGGATTTTTAAAAAATCATTTATCAGAGACATTAGAACAATAATAATAAGAGAAATGATACTCAATTGTACTAAATGATTACTGAAACTTCATTTACGCTACAACAATTCAGTATTTTACAATAATTGATGTACTTTTCTGATAATTCAATATTTGTTACAGAAAGATAACTGAAATACTGATCTGCTTTTTCTTTATGCAAACTTCTATTTAAGAAATGACATAAGGTAGCCATCTTAACATAATTTCTATATTCATAATAATGCCAGATGAAATAAATATNTTGGGCAGTCATGCTTTTCTAGATAGAACTGTTCACTGTGCTTTCTGCTCAGGTTTCTGCATCCTAGCTATTGTGAACAACAATACTGTATCTCTATTTCTGTCTCTATATCTCTGTGTCTGTACGTATACTTACATATAGGTATAGCTGTGTATTTGTGTATATAATTCACATTTTGTTAACGCTCAACAGCCAAAAGTTGATATTATCTCAACTCAAGTTAGAGAACCGCAAAATCCCTAATGAATGTGATTGTCTTTTTGTTTGACTTGGCTATTTATTTATTTTTAACTATAAAAAACACAATGTCTTAGGCTTTAATAAGCTGAATTTCAATTCTCTGATATTCTATCTTCAGGTATAATAATAATTTAAAATATAGGAAAGAAGAGAAGTTTTCATTCAATACTGGTTAAATATATGCCCAATACCATGCATGTTTTCTAATTTAATCTTAATTGTGTCAATTCCTGTGATGCAGCTGTTATTTTTTTCTTTTTACAGGTGAAGAATCTGAAGGCTAACAAAATGGGTAACTTGCCCAAAGTCAGGACTCTGGGAAAAGCACAGGTCCCCATGGCTGACTCTGAAGCACACAGCTTTACCTGTAAAGCAGTGCTTCCCAGAAATCATGTTCATTTTTACTCTCACTTAAGCATTTATTATGTTTCATTTCCAAAGAGCAACATAAGCAACACTGGCTCATATGAAGTTTAATGATAATAAAGTTAAATTTTCATGATTTGCTTGAATAAGTATTTCCTTGAAGAGATGAATTCATATTAAAAAACCACTTTGCAAAAGAGAAAGTCCAAAAAGTATAAAGCATTAGCAGCAGCAACTGCAGCTAAGTCATTTCAGTCATGTCAGACTCTGTGCAACCCCAAAGACAGCAGCCCACCATGCTTCTCAGTCCCTGGGGTTCTCCAGGCAAAAATACTGGAGTGGGTTGCCATTTCCTTCTCCAATGCAGGCATGCATGCTAAGTCGTTTCAGTCGTATCCGACTCTGTATGACCCTATGGACAGCAGCCCACCAGGCTCCTCTGTCTACAAGATTCTCCAGGTAAGAATACTGGAGTAGGATGCCAGCACTAAAGATAGTTAAAAGTATATTTTAGCACTAAAATTTCTATCAGTAAGAATATTTAAAAGGAAACAAACTAGCCTCAAAACAAATTTTTAGTTTTAGAAAATAGGCATACTAATGTACTGTGAATAAATAATTTATCAATCAAATCATTCAAACTGATATTAATAAGGTTTCCAGTGTTCAAGGAAAAAATATAGACCTGGATTGCATGTCATGTGAATTTCATTTGCATGTTTCTACCTCTAATATTACCAGTATCATGAGAATAATATTTTGTGTTATTTTCTATTTAAAAAAATATAATTCCAATATATAAGATATATGTAAATGCATATATAAATGGGGATATACATCTACACATATATAGATATATTTACATGTATGTATACATTTATGAATTTATAAATTCATAAATTTCTCCTGTGTGCAGTGTTTTTGGCCCCTCAGGAGAAATTTAGAATAAACAATGAAATTACATATTGAATACGAATTAAACATCTATTATTGCTACTAAAAATGTTCTAAAATAAATACTAGTATTACTACTATCATGCAATCATTGGATTAATGATCGAATTTTTTATTAAATGTCCATAATTCTATTCAGCATTACACTTGACCCAGTTACTTCCTTCTAGGAATCACCCTTTCTTCTAGGAATTGCCCTTTCTTCTTACTTGCTCATGCAAGCAATACCACAAATAATTCTCTGGCTTTGACTCTGCATTAGCATAATGGATTATATTGCTTTGTTTATATAATTAATTGTGCAGTGTGTCAGGACTTTTTAATAATTGACCTAATAAACAAAACCCTCAGATGATCATATTCAACTCTGTCTTGGCATGGTCCACTTTCAAATTCAGAAAAAAATGATGGGGTTAAGAACTCAATTGTTTTCTATATAGATTTGATAGAAGAATTAAAATCAAGAAAGGTTTTTCCATTTGGCAAAATCTCTGTGGCCATAATTGTTATTCACTGATGCTTATTCAGGCTATAAAGAATAAAAAGTGATGAAATTAAACATATCTGCTCTGATTATGGCAACCCACTCCAGTGTTCTTGCCTGGAGAATCCCAGGGATGGGGGAGCCTGGTGGGCTGCCGTCTATGGGGTCACACAGAGTCGGACATGACTGAAGCGACTTAGCAGCAGCAGCAGCACCTCTGATTATATTTTCCTTTAACAATACTGAAAATGGTTCATTACACTTAGAATATCATGGTGCACAGTTTAAAAATCAGTTTTCCTAAAGATTTACCTTTGTATATTCAAGCATGTAAGACTCATTTAGAAACAAAACATTGAAAGATCCTTAACCTTGAATAAAACAGCGATCTTGTCTATTAAATGAAATTTGATGCATTCAATTATGAATGAAATAAAATTACTATATATTTAGAAAAAAATTAAATTCAATTTTGTAACATGCATTCATTGTAGTTAAAGCATAAAGCTTGTGTCTTATATGTGACAGGCAGTTTAGTTGCCTGAGGCTGAGCTGGTATGAGCCATAAGACTGGGCATTTCTTAGCGCCGTTTTCTTTCTGTAACATTTCTGCCTTACACAGATAATTCACATTTTATTAAGAGCCTAAATAAAAGCAAATTTAGTTGGATTTTTTTCTTTTTTTAAAATGTAAAACATGACAATAAGGTAAGCCCTCTGGCACTTGAGTAAACTGAAGTTAATGAGAAAGGCACCTGGGAATAGGAGAGAAAATTTCCAATTTATTTATAAATTACAGGAAATTATCATAATAGAAAAAGACAGAATGATGAAAATGGAATGACATCATGAAAGGAAGAAACTGGTAAGTGTAACCTTATCCAGGGAACATAAACTCATATTTCCATCATAGGATGTAGGTTTATGGAAACATACTCTAGAAAAATAACTTTCTAGATGCTGATTTAGAAAATGTAAGTAGCTTTATGCTATGTAGTAGACGTTTTTGACTTATTCATCTTTATTACTGAAGCTTTGACCCTTTTGAGTAACACAGATTGTGGCGATGGTTTCACTGCTGTCCACTTACCTCCAAGTTGATCTAGTTGAATACCTTAAGTATGTGAGGCTTTTTGTAGGTCAATTATACCTCACCAAAGGGATTTAGAACACCAATATAGTATACTAATGCATAAATATAGAATTTAGAAAGAAGGTAATGGTAATCCTGTATGTGAGACAGCAAAAGAGACACAGATGTATTGAACAGTCTTTTGGACTCTGTGGGAGAGGGAGAGGGCAGGATGATATGGGAGAATGGCATTGAAACATGTGTAATATTATAGGTGAAACAAATTGCCAGTCCAGGTTTGATGCATGATACAGGGTGCTCGGGGCTGGTACACTGGGATGACCCAGAGGGACGGGATGGGGAGGGAGGTGGAAGGGGGTTCAGGATAGGGAACACATGTACATTCATGGTGGATTCAAGTCAATGTATGGTAAAACCAATTCAATATTGAAAAGTAAAATTAATTAATTAATTAATTAACTAAAAAATAAAAATAGAAAAGAAAATGCAAATGATGTTAGGCTTTATTATGCTCACTTTTGTTCTAGTTAGAATCCTTTAAAATATACTTTTCTTCATGTAGGTAAATATTATGTTGAATTTGAAGTATTAGTGCACTGAAACATATTTCTAACCCCAAAGACAATTTATAATTCTGTTATGGTGTATAAAAATCTGTGTTCATGAATGTTTAAATATAAATATGTAGGTAAATTTGCACATTTTATTTATGACTTTTAATATCCCATTAAACCTAGGGCTATAAAATATATACCTTTTCTCTAATAAAAGAACAGTTATGCTAGAAATGGTTACAAAGGGTTAAATTTATAGTGATGTTTTATACAATAAAACTTTTACGGAATAGATAATTCCTTCTAACTCAATTCCTTCTATTCATGAAACTATATAATGTTTCTTGGGACACTTTTGTATCATAGAAATATACATAACACATGTTCATACCAGGAAATCATTTTCTAAAATGAAGAACATGGCAAAATATGTAGCATATAAACTGCTACTATTGTAATAATGTTTATAGTAGAGATGACAAAGATTGTTCTCAATGCCAGCATTAATCAAATGTGGATGGTAGCTCATTTCTCCAAGCTTAACTGTATGTTGATTCTGCATGTTTGTTGCTTATGTAGACTTCTGCCTAAATTATACAGAGGAAAACAATAAATTGCCCAGTCCCCCATCTCACCTAAATAAAGTTCACCTCATCTATTTTAGAAGAATAAGCTTGAAAGTGCCTGTGAATTGGGGTAATATATGGCATTTTTTCATAAATAAATATATATTCCATATATATTAAAACTTTGCAAACAAACAAACCTCTTTTTTATACAGTATATAATGAAATAAAATCTAATGTGCAATTTTCACTCCTCTCTACCCACATACATAAATGTAGAATTAGAAAATAAATAACCATGCTAATGATTAAGAAAATAATATATCATAAATAGGATTATAAGCTAAACCTGAGCTGATAATTTAATTAAATAAATAACCATATTGTTGTTGTTAAGTCACTAAGTCATGTTCAACTTTTTGCAACCCTATGGACTGCAGCACGCCAGATCCCTCTGTCCTCTGCTAATTCCCAGAGTTTGCTCAAATTCATGTTCATTGAGTTGGTGATGCTATCTAACCATCTCACCATCTACCGCCCCCTTCTCATTTTGCCTTCAATCTTTCCTAGCATCAAGATTTTTTACAGTGTGTTGGCTTTCTGGATCAGGTGTCCAAAGTATCGAAACTTTAGCTTTAGCAACAGTTCTTTCAATGAACATTCAGGGTTGATTTCACTTAGGATTGACTGGTTTGATTTCCTTCAATCCAAATAACCATATAAATAATCATAAACATAAAAATATTATAAGAAATGTAATTCCACAAGTAATAAATATATTTGATTGTTCACTATTAAAAAAGAGCTCTTCATCTCATGCTGCTTTTCCTTGATACCATAAGCATTTGATTTTAGACAATTTCCTTTGAAGTTTTTCATCAGCTATTGAACACAACTCAAGTACCCGTAATAAAATACTTTGATTAGGAGAAAATAAAAGCATATTTAGGGCAAAAAACAATGAAAATTATTCAAATTAAGAGTTATATTAATAACTCAATATAATTCATGCCAAAACATGAAGAGTGTATATTTTAACAGGAGAAATACTCTTCAGAAGAAATGATTTCATAGAAATGCTTAGAAATCTGAGAGTTAAAGTAAGACCATGAAACTTGGGAGCATCATCATTGACAGCTTTAACACCCCCAGGCATAACTGGTTATGTTGATTGATAGAGATACAAAGATATTAGGGTAGATTTAGTGACCCTTTCTTCATAGTTCTTATGCACTCAGTCTAATCTTCCTTTAAATTCATAATCCATCACTTCCCAGATATAAATATTTGGACAAGTTCCTTAACATTTCTGAAACTATTCAATAACACAAAGTAAAGAAATACTTGGGGCCCAGGATTTTGTTAGGATTGAATCAAATGAGATATGTGAGTGATCAGTGAAATGGCTGATAAACACTACCTGCTTGACAAATAGTAAAATGCTACTGGATACTATAATGGTGGTGACAGTAATATTTCACTAGTTTTTATATAAAAATTCATTTAATCAAATAGCTCATGGATGCTGCCTGTCAGGTAAAACAATGGTTTATGGGGAGCATCTGTCTCATGAAGGAGTCTCTTATATTTTAGTGCAACGTGGGCATCAGTCCTTGGTTGTCAGTTCTCAGCAACTTTAGGAAGACAGATGAAGAATCAGAGAACTGAGGCTGAAGCTTTGGGTAAGGACAATTTAGAATAAATAATATCTCAAATTAACATGTGTTGAGTAAATTTCCCCTGACAAAATATCTTAAATTTTAGCAATCTTTCTTCTCAAATATGGACTATTCTATTTATGTGAAAAAGGTGAACGTAGGGTGATAGTACTCTGTCTTCAATTCAAACATGTAGCAATAGCGTGCTCTAGGAAACTATTTAGCCATATTGACATTTAAGACAGAGTCAGGTTGATAATTTCCACTACTTTTTGCAATTTTGAACATCTTTGATTGGCTTTCTAAATATGTATACAATGGAGTATTACTCAGCCATTAAAAATAATACATTTGAATCAGTTCTAATGAGGTGGATGAAACTGAAGCCTATTATACAGAGTGAAGTAAGCCAGAAAGAAAAGCACCAATACAATATACTAACGCATATATGTGAATTTAGAAAGATGGTAATGATAACCCTGTATGCGAGACAGCAAAAGAGACACAGATGTACTGAACAGTCTTTTGGACTCTGTGGGAGAGGGAGAGGGTGAGATGATTTGGGAGAATGGCATTGAAACATGTATAATATCATATATGAAATGACTCACCAGTCCAGGTTCAATGCATGATCCTGGATGCTTGGGGCTGGTGCACTGGGACGACCCGGAGGGATGGTATGGGGAGGGAGGTGGGAGGGGGATTCAGGATGGGGAACACGTGTACACCTGTGGCGGATTCATGTTGATGTATGGCAAAACCAATA
>SJYV01034996.1:847800-858047 GCA_006410875.1 Neotragus pygmaeus | reverse complement strand
GGGTGGGGGGATTCAGGATGGGGAACACGTGTATATCTGTGGTGGATTCATGTTGATGTATGGCAAAACCAACACAATATTGTAAAGTAATTAACTTTGAATTAAAATAAATAAATTTATATTAAAAATATTTGTATTCTTGACTCATTTTGTGGTGTTGAATGAGAAGATAACCTGATGACTAGGTACTTAGGAAAACTAAGTGACAGATCTAAAAAACAATATATATAGTAGCGATTAAGCTACAGTAACTCTCAGAAGCTGGCTATTTAAAATTAACTTAGCTTTCAATTTCAGTTCAGTGGCTCAGTGGTGTCTGACTCTCCACGACTCATCAATCGCAGCACACAAGGCCTCCCTGTCCATCACCAACTCCCGAAGTTCACCCAAACTTATGTGCATCAAGTCAGTGATGCCATCCAGCCATCTTATCCTCTGTCGTCCCCTTCCCCTCCTGCCCCCAATCCCTCCCAGCATCGGGGTCTTTTCCAATGAGTCAACTCTTCGCATGAGGTGGACAAGGTATTGGAGTTTCAGCCTTAGCCTCAGTCCTTCTAATGAAGACCCAGGACTGGTCTCCTTTAGGATGGACTGGTTGGATCTCCTTAACTTAGCTTAGTGTTAGTGTTAGTCGCTCAGTCATACCTGACTCTTTGAGATCCCATGGACTGCAGCCCTCTGTCCATGAGATTTTCCAGTCAAGGATACTGGAGTGGGTTGCTATTTCCTTCTCCAGGGGATCTTCCCAACCCACGAATCGAACCCAGGTCTCCTGCACTGCAGGCAGATTCTTTACCAACTGAGCTACAAGGAAAGCTTCCTAACTTAGCTTAGGCAGCACTTCATACACTCCACACTTCTGAGAAATACTCTTAATTTTTGTTAGCACCAGTCAACATAGGGAGATAAGAGATGACATACGTTCTCTTACTAAATTCAGATAATAAACACATATTAATTAACTCATCAGTGTAAACAACCCATAGAGATTATCAACATTTTAAGGGTGACAAATTAACATCAATAGAAAAGAAACATTTTTCCTTTGTTTCAGGTCAGTTCAGTTCTCACTTGTGTCTGCCTCTGTGACTCCATGGGTGACAGCACGCCAGGCCTCCCCATCCATCACAAACTCTCAGAGCTTGCTCAAACTCATGCCCATAGAGTCAGTGATGCCATCTAAACATTTCATCTTCTGTTGTCCCCTTTTCCTCCTGTCTTCATCTTTAGCAGCATCAAGGTCCTTTTCAAGGAGTCAGTTCTTTGCATCAGGTGGCCAAAGTATTAGAGTTTCAGCTTCAGAATCAGCCCTTTCTATGAATATTCAGGACTGATTTTCCTTTAGGATTGACTGATTTGATCTCCTTGCAGTCCAAGGGACTCTCAGGAGTCTTTTCCAACACCACAGTTCAAAAGCATCAATTCTTTGGTGCTCAGCTTTCTTTATACTCCAACTCTCACATACATACATGCCTACTGGAAAAACAATAGCTTTGACTAGATGGACCTTTATTGGCAAAAGAATGTCTGTTTTTCAATATGCTGTCTAAGTTGGGCATAACTTTTCTTTCAAGGAGCAAGCATCTTTAGTTCTTCTTCACTGTCTGCCATAATTGTGGTGTCAACTGCATAACTGAGGTTATTGATATTTCTCCTAACAATCTTGATTCCAGCTTATGCTTCATCCAGCCTGGCAATTCACAAGATGAACTCTGAATATGTTAAATAAACAAGGTAACAATATATAGCCTTGACGTACTCCTTTTCCTATTTGGAACTAGTCTTTTGTTCCATGTCCGGGTCTAACTGTTGCTTCTTGACCTGCATACAGATTTCTCAGGAGACAGGTAAGGTTGTCTGGTATTCCAATCTCTTGAAGAATTTCCCACAATTTGTTGTGATCCACACCATCAAAGGCTTTTGTGTAGTCAATAAAGCAGAAGTAGATGTTTTTCTGAAACTCCCTTGCTTTTTTGATGATCCATACATAGGATGTTGGCAATTTGATCTCTGATTCCTCTGCTTTTTCTGAAGCCATTTTGAACATTTGGAAGTTCACAGTTCATGTACTGTTGAAACCTGGCTTATAAAATTTGAATAGTTATTCTGTTTATTCCTGCCACCTCTTCTTAATATCTTCTACTTCTTTTAGGTTCATACTATTTCTTTCCTTTATTGTGCCCATGTTTGCATGAAATGTTCCCTTGGTTCCTTTGCTTTAAGGGTCACTGACATCCTTTGTATACAAGGGGATGATGGGCAGGATTTTATCTAATCATCATCAGTTAATATTTATTGAGTGTTTCATGAATATATCACTCTATTGTTTTTCCAAGGAATGTAAGAACAATTTACAAGTTGAAATATGTATGATATAATATGCTCTATTTGACATGTGATAATAAGCTCTTTTTTTTGTAGAAAATTATTCTATTTCTTTACAACAAATTTCTTGACACCAAACTTCCCAAAAATTACAGTAGAATCTTCTTATTCTGTGTTTTCTTGTTTATCTCCAAGGAAATATTCAAACACAGGGAATCCTCTTTGCTTTTATTCTTTTAGACATAAAAATGTACTCGGTAATTTAGCTCCAAGATATTTTTCTTTTTGTTTGGTCTAGTTTGAAACAGCTAGGCAACCACTGCAGCTATACAAGATGTTAGTTTAAATACTATTCCCACAAGCATAGTATTGTGTTCAGGAGAATTAGTAGAAAGGTGTGAAAAACTATACATCGATAAGTAGTTGTCTCTTAGTGACAACAGAGCAAGTCAGTTTTCAAGTTTTGGAATGTAAGGAAGAACTGTGGAATGTACACTGTAACAGAATTATTTTCTGCATCAGAAACACAGAGATATTGAAAATATATGGCAGCCACTGCTTTTGGTGAGGGCAGAATCAAATTTGCAATTAAACCACAGACACAGTAGCTCAAAAGTAGATTGTTGGTAAAACAATCCCTCATTCCAAAAACAACACTCAAGGGAAAAATTCATGTCCTTCAGCTGCTATTTTGAAAGAGATCACTCATTCTGCCCCCAACCAGAGTTTTCAGAGTTTTGGTTTAGGGAAATGATTATGCCACCCAAAGGTGTCATAGCAGTTATAGTGTGCTCTGATATATCTTTGGGAAACATATCATTTCTAAGTAAACCCTTGATTTGGGGACAAGATCAGAATTGAGATTGAAAGCTTTAGCCATAAGATAGTCTTCAGGCTTTTTCGTTTGTAGGCTATAGTGAGATGTGCTGGTACAAAACATGACTTGACAATTGATTTACTGCACAACTTCCTGAAAGGGGGTTTTTCCAATTCACTAGAAAAAGAGAATAATATTTCCTCTATTGCTATTACTATTTCCAAATTTAGGGAACAATGACACTGTGAAGGGCAGTAAGTAGAATGTACATTGAAACTGATCATTTTACTCTAAACTGTATTTATAAATATAATTACAGTGTTATTTTAAAATATGTCTGTAGTCCCAATAATATCTAAACATGATTTTAGCACAGAAAAGTATTATTTAGAATTCAGAAACATTTATTTATTTATGTTTCCAAGTTCCATTTATCCAGGACAGGATGCAGGCTATGATATTCTCTGTAGACCTATAGAAATTATCTTGTCATATTTTCTGAAGCCAAATTTTATTTCAAGTCCTCTTCTCTAAGTAGGCATATGAGTTAACAGATATTAAACAGGCACTAATCAGCAAGCTAGCAGTAAGCTGCTTTACTAACAAAACAAAACAAACAAACATTCACTCCCTGGTGCCTGAAATTTTCACTATCAGACACAGTTTTAAATCAAGACACTGGTTTTGAACATTGGTGTTAAAAGGAATGTCTGCAACATGGGAGTAACATGTTAAACATCATTGACAGTGACTAATTCAATAGCTCTTTTAGTAAGGAGCTCAAGGGCTATGATCGAGAACAAGCATATTTTGATGGAATGATAGATGCAGAACAGGAAGCATATAATTGGCAGAATCATGGTGGACATAAATTTGAGATCTCTCTTCATTTAAGGACACTTAGGTACTTTAGAAAGATGAGGTAGATGATTTGATGGGAGGTCAAAGAAAAGTATCAGTGTGTTCATTATATTGTCTAAGTTTAATTCTGACCAAGGATTTGTATTGAGTGTACAGATATGAGTGTTGGACCATAAAGGAGGCTGAGCATGAAAGAACTGATGCTTTCAAACTATGGTGCCAGAGAAGACTCTTAAGAGTCTGTTGGACAGCAAGGAGATTAAATCAGTCAGTCCTAAAGGAAATCAACCTTGATTAGTCATTAGAAGGACTGATGCTGAACCTGAAGCTCCAATATTTGATCACTTAATGTGAAGAGCTGACTCTTGGAAAAGATCCTGATGCTGGGAAAGATTTAGGGTAAGAGGTGAAAGGGGTGACAGAGGACAAGTTGATTGGATGGCATCACTGACTCAGTGCACATGAGTTTGAGCAAACTCTGGGAGATAGTGAAGGGCAGGGAATCCTGGCATGCTGTAGTCTACAGGATGACAAAGAATTGGACATGACTTAGTGATTGAGCAACATCAAATTCAAAATTTTAATTAAATAAATTTTATCAAATTGATTTTTTTAAATCAATGGATTTTTCTGTTCTTTTAAATATGGGAGTTAAAAATTATGCAGTATTTAGTCCTTAAGACAATTTAATGAAAGCAATTGCCACTTGACTTGGCATTATACACATTTACTTCATGGTCAGGGATGAGATGTGTGGAATTAAATTTGTCTCATGCAATATATAACTGGAACTAGAATACTCTTTCTTATAAAGATTAATATTTAAACTTTATGCACATTTTACTAGTATGTTTTAAATATTGCATTAGTCACTGCTATGATGCAACAGTTGGTTTGATTTTATTTTGAACTCCAGAAGAAAACAGAATACATTGTTCTATCTTGCTATCATGAACAATAATTCTTTTTAAAGAAAAAAATACACAGGATGACAAAACAGTAATGTTGTATGCTATGTACAAGGTTTTCTTTTACTATAAAAGATGTATGTTTTCCATCTGGGCAGCCTTTATATCCTTCCTGCATTTCTGTATTTCAGTAACTCTAAGAAATGAGTATGTATAGAGATGTTAATGCAAGCCTAATTATTAACTTTCTATTGAGGCTGTAATAAATTTCTACAAATCTAGTGGCTTAAAACAATCTCATTTTATTACCTTACATTTCTGTAGGTCAGAAATCTGACCCAGTTCTCACCGGGCTATTATTAAGGTATGACAGGTCTACGTTCCTGTTGAGGCTCTGTTGAGAATAAATTCCTTTCCTTTTCCATTTTCTAAAGGCTGCCTGCATTCGTTAGTTCATGACTGTCTTCATTTTCAATGTGAATAATGTGCACATCATAGACATTCTTCCATAATCACATATAATCTGTCTCTCCTCCAATTTTAAGGACTTTGTGATTATATTGAGCCCACTCTGCTAATCCAAGATATCCATCTGTCTCAAATTTTTTATTCACACCTCCAAGTTTATTTTATCACATAAGATGATATATTTGCAGGTTCTAGGGATCAGGACAGGCTTCCCTGGTGGCTTGGATGGTAAAGGATCTGCCTGCAATGTGGAAGACTTGGATTTGATCCCTGAGTTGGAAAGATCCCCTGGAGGAACGCACGGCAACCCACTCCAGTATTCTTGCCTGGAGAATCCCCGTGGATGTAAGAGCCAGGCAGACTACAGTTCATAGTGTCACAAAGAGTCAGACACGACTTAGCAACTAAGCACATAGGACAGGGATCAGGACACAGAGCTTTTGTTGAAGAGGGTCTTATTTTTCTAGAACACAAAAATATGAAATATTATTTTAATTCATGTTAAATCGGAAACTCCCTAACAACAGAGAATTGATTATGAACATGTTGCAACATTACACACTTGTTACTAAGAATAAGGGAGCTGCATTCATAGTAGCAGTATTCTTGCCTTGGAGAATTCCATGGATAGAGGAGCCTGGTGGGCTCTAGTCTATCCGGTCGCAAAGAGTCGGACAGGACTGAGCAACTCAGCACACAGACAGCCATACATAGTAGCATGCCATGTGCCTGCTCAGTCCTATCCAACGTTTTTGAGATCCCCATGGACTGGAGCCCCTCAGGATCCATTGTCCATGGGATTTTTTCGAGCAAGAGTACTGGAGTGGGTTGCTATTTCCTCCTCCAGGGATCTTCCTGACCCAGGGATCAAACCCTGCATTGCAGGCAGGTTCTTTACCTGCTGAAACATTAGGAAAGATACATAATAGCATGGAAATATGATTATATATATATATAATATATATATATTACAAAGAAAGATGTTCTCAAGTATGTTTGTTTAAGAACATTGGTTCTATGGCTTCTGATCCATCATGTTCAGATACAAGTCAATATATTGACTTTTTATAGAAAGCTATCTACACGTATTGAGGAGGAAGAAGAAAATTTCCAAACAAGTTAACTTGAAATATAGCAATCAATGTATTATAGTTTATTTCTACTATAGATCACATGGAGCTTGTGGTGTTATCAGTGTATGTTTTCAGCCTTGTTTTTGAGCACCAAGTGCCAAAATAAAGAAGAATCTCAGCGATATTTTACTTAAAAAGAAGAAAGGCTATTTAATGCTCATGTTTCATAGGACAGATGATAAAATTCAAGAGAGGTAGGCACAGGGTTTTGTCAGTAATTTGTGAAATAATGAAAACTGGAGTTAAAATTATTTTTGAAACATGTTCATTATTTACCACAAATTACTTATTCTTCATATAACCATGGTCACATTATCTGAATCATTTATACTCTTAGCCTTGAGCATTTTGGCATCAACTGTAGGCTCAGTGTTTCAGAGAACATCTGGTGCGATCTTACCTGACTTTTTAGCCCTTATTGGCTTCTGCTCTGGACAGCAATTTATTCCTGAGAGCTTATTCAAACTCACAAATAGCAACCTTATTTTTTTTAAATTTTTTTACTTCATCTCTCTCTCTTTCATTATGTACCTTCTTCCAGAGTTTTAAAGCAAAAATTCTACTAAAATCTATGTGAATCTGAATTTTTGATAATTGTATAGATAGATATCGGGGAAATTTTAAAAGGAATATTTTATTTTGTGAGACTCTATACTAAATTTAAAGTAAGTCAAGTATTCTTTTTCATATTTCTGCATTTTAAGGAATATTTTTATTTTGGCTTTACTTTATCATAGGCACAGTGATGTCATTAAAATTATATGATGTAATGCCTTTTCCAGATTATTACAAATAAATAAAAGTTTTATTATTCCACAAACTGACAGTCAAGAGAAACAGAATTAAACAAAAAACCCGAGCACTTATTCAATTTCTATTCAGCTTAGATATGACAGGGTCATTTTTAAAATGCTTGTTATAACTCAAGTCTGAATTTAGGGTTTTCATATTCCACTTACACACAAATATTATGATTTTCACTCAGTGAAACACAAGAATAAGTGTAATGGACACAGGAAATGAAAAATGAATACATTTGAATGCAGAAGAAACTTCTATTACACTTTGAAAATAGGATTTTCTCTTGAGGTGAAAATGGACACTGCTAAGCTTTGAAGACAGAAATCATCTGGATAACCTTTTCAATTGTCCTAAACTGGCAATCTTACCTTCAGATGACTGTCTAAATATTTTTATTAATCCTATTATTCTGAAGTAGAATGCAAACTATTGATGTTGCATATATTTCATTTATTTTATGGTATACCATAACAAAGTTGTACCCTTTGGATTAGCATGTTCTACATAAACTAGAAAGACATATTATATCAATATACACTTATAAATATCCAATGATCATCTTCAGCTGTTGGTTACAAATTCTAAATACATAAATTCATTTTACTTGAGAAATTACTGCAAAATAAGTAGACAATTAAAATCACTTTAGATTATCCAAACAACTCGAGCTCAGGTTTTGTTTGTCAATAAATCTTTCTGTTTGTTATTGTTTTCAGTGACTGTATTAGCAGAGCAATATCAGTATGTTACCAAATGGTACATCTTTTTAGACTGTGCGAGCCCTTTACTTGAAATGAATTGGTACTTCCGGAAAACCTCACAATAGACTTCTTTAAACTATATAGCTTTTAATAAATGTCTTGTGTTATATGCAATAATTATGGCTCATATTGTCATATTGTTCCACATAAACATGTTTGCTTTCTTAGGAAAAAAGTAAATAAAAGCTAAGTTGAAACTCATTCAACTTCATCCAAGTTTCTTTGGAAAATTTTCTGGGCATTCTAATATTACATCACTGCCCCCTCTTTTTCTTTAGAATAAAAGAATTCAATTTAACTAAGTCAGACACAAAGTCAATTAGTCAGTCAGTCAGTTCAGTTGCTCAGTCGTGTCTGACTCTTTGTGACCCCATGAATTGCAACACGCCAGGCCTCCCTGTCCATCACTAACTCCAGGAGTTCATTGAAACTCATGTCCATTGAGTCAGTGATGCCATCCAGCGATCTCATCCTCTGTCATCCCTTTCTCCTCCTGTCCCCAATTCCTCCTAGCATCAGAGTCTTTTCCAATGAGTCAACTCTTTGCATGAGGTGGCCAAATTTCTGAAGTTTCAGCTTTAGCATCATTCCTTTCAAAGAAATCCTAGGGCTGATCTCCTTCAGAATGGACTGGTTGGATCTCCTGCAGTCCAAGGGACCCTCAAGAGTCTTCTCCAACACCACAGTTCAAAAGCATCAATTCTGTGGCACTCAGCTTTCTTCACAGTCCAACTCTCACATCCATATATGACCACTGGAAAAACCATAGCCTCGACTAGACTGACCTTTGTTGGCAAAGTAACGTCTCTGCATTTCAATATACTATCTAGGTTGGTCATAACTTTCCTTCCAAGGAGTAAGCATCTTCTAATTAAATGGCTGCAGCCACTATCTGCACTGATTTTGGAGCCCCAAAACATAACATCTGACACGGTTTCCACTGGTTCCCCATCTATTTCCCATTAAGTGATGGGACCAAATGCCATGATCTTCGTGTTCTGAATGTTGACGTTTAAGCCAAGTTTTTCACTCTCCACTTTCATTTTCATCAAGAGGCTATTTAGTTCCTCTTCACTTTCTGCCATAAGGGTGGTGTCATCTGCATATCTGAGGTTATTGATATTTCTCCCGGCAATCTTGGTTCCAACTTGTGCTTCTTCCAGCCCAGCGTTTCTCATGATGTACTCTGCATAAAAGTTAAAAAAGCAAGGGGACAATGTACAGCCTTGACGTACTCCTTTTCCTATTTGGAACCAGTCTGTTATTCCATGTTAGTTCTAACCGTTGCTTCCTGACCTGCACATAGGTTTCTCAAGAGGCAGGTCAGGTGGTCTGGTATGCCCATCTCTTTCAGAATTTTCCACAGTTTATTGTGATCCACACAGTCAAAGGCTTTGGCATAGGCAATAAAGCAGAAATAAATGTTTTTCTGGAACTTTCTTGCTTTCTCCATGATCCAACAGATGTTGGCAATTTGATCTGTGGTTCCTCTGCCTTTTCTAAAACCAGCTTGAACATCTGGAAGTTCACAGTCCACATATTGCTGAAGCCTGGCTTGGAGAATTTTGAGCATTACTTTACTAGACTGTGAGATGAGTGCAATTGTGTGGTAGTTTGAGCATTCTTTGGCATTGCTTTTCTTTGGGATTGGAATGAAAACTGACCTTTTCCAGTCCTGTGGCCACTGCTGAGTTTTCCAAATTTTCTGGCATATTGAGTGCAGCACTTTCACAGCATCATCTTTCAGGATTTGAAATTGCTCAACTGGAATTCTATCACCTCCACTAGTTTTGCTCATAGTGATGCTTTCTAAGGCCCACTTGACTTCACATTCCAAGATGTCTGGCTCTAGGTGAGTGATCACACCATCATGATTATCTTGGTCATGAAGAACTTTTTTGTACAGTTCTTCTGTGTATTCTTGCCACCTCTTCTTAATATCTTCTGCTTCTGTTAGAATCCCACCATTTCTGTCCTTTATCACGCCCATTTTGCATGAAATGCTCCCTTGGTATCTCTAATTTTCTTGAAGAGATCTCTAGCATTTCCTATTCTGTTGTTTTCCTCTATTTCTTTGCATTGATCACTGATCTCTTCTTGCTATTCTTTGGAACTCTGGATTCATGTTCCTATGCAATATTGCTCTTTACAGCATCGGATCTTGCTTCTATCA
>SJYV01034996.1:757354-844930 GCA_006410875.1 Neotragus pygmaeus | reverse complement strand
TGGGTATTGTTTTTGCTTTGGCTCCATCCCTTCATTCTTTTTGGAGTTATTTCTACACTGATCTCCAGTAGCATATTGGGCCCCTACAGAGCCGGGGAGTTCCTCTTTCAGTATCTTATAATTTTGCCTTTTCATAGTGTTCATGGGGTTCTCAAGGCAAGAATACTGAAGTGGTTTGCCATTCCCTTCTCCAGTGGACCACATTCTGTCAGACCTCTCCACCATGACCCGCCCTTCTTGGGTGGCCCCTTGGGCATGATTTAAATAAATCAGACACACAAATTCAGATACATCAAAAAGCTGAAATATATTTACTTTTGATTAGAAAAATTATTTTGACCCTGTCATTCAAGTAAAAACTAATTTAATGTTGTAAAAATGAAGGCTATTCACATATGTGTGTCTCTATATGTATAGAAAATGACTGTGTTGATGAAAAGCAAATATTGCTATTTGATTCATATTATTTTGAGCTTACTCATCATAGTTTTCAAAACAATAAATTTCAGCTTTCAAAAGGAAAACATAAACCATTCACAAATACTGAATATGAACTCAGCTGTTTAATAAAATTGTATTATACAATCTCAGAAGCAGTATTTTTAATCATTTGTTTTCCATGAGCAGAGGCTTTATGTATTTAATCACTTTACCTAATACATATTATCTAATAATAATATAGGGAGGCCAGTGCCATTTATGAATGAAAAAGACAAGTCATGTGCCACTTTCCTAAGTTACTTTAATAATATATTAAATCAAAATATATTTCCAAGGATATCTCCCTTGGGGAATTATTCCTATTGTAAATAATAAGTTGTCCTGCTAATCTATGTAAACTAGAAGTTACTTCACTCATCAGACAATAAAACTGAATTAAATATTACAGAAAAATGTGAATTCCTTTCTGGATTTTAAAGGCTGTATCACAGCCTCTTTTGTCTAAGCAGTAGAACAGAGACTAAACACAGCATGAAAATAAATTACATAAACATGAATTAAATGCTATATTAATATTACATATCTTTAACTCTTTCTGGAATAATGTTTCTAGTCAGTGAGATAAAAGTCAGGCAAGACATTAGTTAATAAAATTATTACTATGAAGAGATCCAACTATGAATCCCTATTTATGTATGATTAGGTAAATTATACCTTAGATTACCACTTTGGGTCAATAAAAATGGTTCATAATCAGGAGCAGTAGAAATTAATTTTTTAAACCTTGAATTTAATTTCAATAGGTTATTTACCCATTCAGTATTACTGAATGAAAAAAATGGCACTTGGTCTTTTTTTTATTTAAGATAATTTGCTTTCAAGTTGCCCTATTAAGAAACATACAATGACTAATGGGCTTCCCTGGTGGCTCAGAGGTTAACATGTGCCTGCAATGCGGGTGACCTGGGTTCGATCCCCGGTTCAGGAAGATTCCCCTGGAGAAGGAAATGGCAACCCACTCCAGTATTCTTGACTGGAGAATCCCATGGACGGAGGAGCCTGGAGGGCTACTGTCCACGGGGCTGCAAAGAGTCGGACATGACTGAGCGACTTCACTTTCACTTTATCATTAATAACCTAAAAACACTTAGATCTTTCTAACCTCAGAAGGGAAATGATGAAGGTCATGAAGAGATAAATGATGGCATTTGTTCTTCTGATAGGACATCTTTCATATCATATGGTTGTGTTTTTAAAATCATGGATTTTCACATAATAAAGGTCTTGCATGCATCCAAAATAGAAATATATGTTAACAAAAGATTCAAACATAGTATTTCTTATGTTTACCTAATGGAGATCACATAAAATGGATTCAGCTGCTTCTAAATGCAGAGAGTTGCCCTGGCAAGGCTAAAGAAGGCATTATACTGAGTTGCATAAAATAAGAAGCATTGTAGTCAATGGACACAGACTTAACTGTCTGATAAGTTTACAAATAGGATGAACAGATCAAGAAGATCACAAACATTAGCTGCCAGTTGTAAACTGTTTTCAAATAAGCTTGCTTTATGCGCTTTCTGTATTTCAAAAATAAATGCTGAAAAACAGTCAGATACAGACTACCTGTCACAATAAAATTCTATCAGCCATTCCTCTTGGGATCTCTGAACTTTATCCTTACCATTTCCATCCCCTCAGTGTTTCTCTCTCTCCCAATAATCTAGTAAAGGATTAGCATTACCAGGAAAGACTAACAGCAAGAATAAAGGATAATTAAAATGAGAGGTTTTGTTTTGTTTTGTTTCATGATGAATAATGTGAACTATGGAGAAAGAAATGGAAACCCAATCTCACTCTTTTCTTGCTATTATGTGAATTCAAGTTCTTTGTCTAAAACTTCTGAGCTTCAGTTTCCTCATCATTTCAGAGTTGTTGTAGAGTGTAAAAATAGCATATATTATCTTTCACAGAATCCATTTTCATGATGGTAGGCATGGTTCCATTCTGTAACCAGTGGGTTCCACCTCAGTATAAGAAATACAATACTTAACACCTTCGGTTAACCTACGTGATTTGTTGTATGGTTGTACTTAATTTTATTTTTTTGAGAACACAAGAGAACCCTATTATCATTTACTTATTGAGCATCAATTATGTGCCTTATTCTGGCCATAGATAAGTGAAAGTCACTCAGTCGTGTCCAACGCTTTGCGACCCCAGGAACTCTACAATCCATGGAATTCTCCAGGCCAGAATACTGGAGTGGGTAGTCTTGCCCTTCTTCAGGGAAACTTCCAAACCCAGGGATCAAACCCATGTCTCCCTCATTGCAGTCAGATTCTTTACCAGCTGAGCCACAAGAAAAACCCAGCTATAGAGAAACAGCGGTTAAACACTGACACAATTTTGCCCTTATGACTTTTATTTTCTCCTGGGAAAGAGAGACAATAGACATAATAAATAAGTAAAAATAGGAAGTATTGCACATCATTAGGAAAAACAAAGCAAAAGATAGAAATAAGTATTTGCTGCAGGTTTTGAAATTTTGTATTGAGTGCCAAGAGAAAATATCACTGAAGTAATATTAATAAAGACTCAAATGAATCTGTGGCTAAATGAATGAATGAGTTCATGACCAAGACTGGGAATCTATTATTCACTTATTGCATTCACTTTCACAAGAAAAAAAATTATTTTGTGTTGTAAACTATCAACTTAAAAAAAAAAAGGAGGGCAAACTGAAATATAACAGAGGTATCAGTTCAGTTCAGTCTCAGTCATGTCTGACTCTTTTGACCCCATGAATCGCAGCACTCCAGGCATCCCTGTCCATCACCAACTCCTGGAGTTCACTCAAACTCATGTCCATTGAGTCGGTGATGCCATCCAGCCATCTCATCTTCTGTCATCCCCGTTTCCTCCTGCCCCCAATGCCTCCCAGCATCAGAGTCTTTTCCAGTGAGTCAACTCTTGCATGAGGTGGCCAAAGTACTGGAGTTTCAGCTTTAGCATCATTCTTTCCAAAGAACACCCAGGGCTGATCTCCTTTAGAATGGACTGGTTGGATCTCCTTGCAGTCCAAGGGACTCTCGAGTCTTCTCCACCACCACAGTTCAAAAGCATCAATTCTTTGGTGCTCAGCTTTCTTCACAGTCCAACTCTCACACCCATACATGACCACTGGAAAAAACATATTTGCTGGCTATTCCAAGTTTCAGTTGGCCTTAGAACAGTTCCGGAGTATAACCAAAGAAGAGCAATTGGAACTGCTAAATTAATTCAGCGTATCACCCTATGGAAGACATAGTAAACGAGTCATGATGCTTGAACATGTTTAAATTTTTTGATGGTAAGATATGCCATGCCCTTTCTATTAATTATTTATCTTCTATAATTACTACAAATCTGAAGAACTACATAAAAACCAAGAATGAAATATTCCAAAAGTAGTAAATCTGATTGTTTTCTACAAAAAATGTTGATAATGATCTGCTGTCTTCTATTCTCTTATTGCTTGTGCAACCAAAGTTAATAGGACAAGATACCATCTTGTGTAGCTGTGTCTCATTAAATGTTTTGGATTATTTCCGAAAAAAACATACTAGTAACATGAAATTAACATATCCTGACAATTGAAATAAATTATCCAAATTTTATAGAATGAATGCTTACTATTGGAAATAGGTAATATTTTGTGTGATAATCAGGGAAAGGTTCTTATTAAATTTGATTTTTTCTTTATTATGTTTCCTATTCTTTAATATAGCATTTTCTTCCCTTTACTACTTTTATATTTTCTTTTCTGATGTCATCGTTGCTCAGTACTTTTGTAAGAAATTTATGGTCATTGTTCCGATTAGCTAAAAAAGATTAAGGATGTGGAGCTAACATTATGTTTGTGCTCAGTCACTTCTGACTCTGCTGCCCCTTGGACTGTAGCCCTCCAGGCTCCATGGAATTTTCCAGGCAAGAATACTAGAGAGGGGTGACTTCCTACCCTCCTGACCCAGGGACTGAACTCACATCTCTTGTATCTGCTGCAGAAACTTTACCATTAGCACCACTAGCACCACTTGGGAAGCCTGCTAACATTATAAACCATGTGTAAATTATGATGTTGGAATATTTGGATTATTCTTTCAGATTATTTCTGGAATAGCTTTTAAATATTTCTGATAAAACTATATATGTATATATATATCCTTTATGTAGCTAATCATAACTATAATTGAATATAGTCATCCCTTGGTATCTGTGGGAAACTGGTTTCAGGACACCCCACTAGTACCAAAATCCACATATGCTTGAGTGCTTTATATAAAATGGCTTAGCATAATGAACAGACTTGGTTTTCCATATCCTCAGGGTAAGGGCTGACTGCAGATTCTTTCAAAGACTGTAGATCTGTGTGCCCTCAGTACTAACAGTGGTATGGAGAAGCGTAGGCACCTCTCCTTTTTACCCAGTTCACACCAATCCAGTCTCCAGATTATGTTCAAATGTCCTTCCCTAGTAGGGACTCTCTCTCTCCCCTGAAGTTTTGATCTGGTTCTCTTATTACATTGTTCTCAGAAAGACGTGCTATGCTACTCTAAATTATGGACTAGAAAGAGGATATGGACTTCCTTGGTGGTGCAGTGGTTAAGACTTCACTCTTTTACTGCAAGGGGCAAGGGTTAATTTCCTGGTTGGGAAGTTTTGCATGTCCCATGGAGCAGCCAAAAATAAACAAATAAATATAAAGAATAAAATGTCAGTTCTTTAGGGGGAAAAAAGAGGACAGAAAGTAAATATATTATCACTAAGTGCACAAATATGAACTTTTGCAAACAAGAGGGAAAGAAATAGTGTATGTTATCTTGATATCTCCACTGCTTAATACAGAATTCAAGGTCTGATGAGGAACAGATGGTACAATGTGTGTTTATAAGAATGTATAGAGTTAAAGTTACCTAAATAATCCCGTTGAAATAAAAATGGATTTCACTTTTCTTTTTTATCTTAAATTCCTTCCCTTTCTTTTGTGTACATGGTTGTGTTTTGATGTCTATAACCAACTAATAGTGTAAACCAAGTTACAGAAGAGTAAAGTAAATCTGTGAGATAAGATGTTTGGGGGACTTATTGAAACCCTTATAGACCACAACATCTTATAGCCCACAAATAATCAATCAGTTACTTTGATTCTTAATTCATCATACTATAATTTATTCTGAATGTTATAAAATTAATTTATTTTTTAAGGTTAAATCAGATTCTTAGGTAATGGATGACTAAGTATGCTGTATAACATAAATAAAATTATAAATTTATATTAGGATATAGATGTTGGGTATAAAGGAAAGGATATTGCTTACTAATACTATATTTTTTAAAAATGTTATTTAATAGGAATAGCAACAGTTTCACACCCAACAGTGCAATAAGTAATGGAAGTGAAAACCCTAATAAATCAATAAATAAATAGTACATGACTATCTAGGTATTCTTCCTATCTATCATTTATCTTGTCTGGCTTACCTAGGTGTTCAAGCAAACTGTTTCTATTTTAATCACATTATCTCTTAGATTGAGATTATATTATGGTTATGCACTGAAGGTTATAATAACTATAAGATTTTGCATTTCATGCAGCTTGAATTATTTAATTAAGATAATGTAAAAACAAAATCAACCACTTTTATTCTAAGTCAGTTTTCTTTGAAAGTTAAATAGCACCATCTTTTCCTAAGAACTAAGGAAACATCAGAATTTCAAACTCTTAAAATTATTTACAATCAACTCATTGTTACTATATCTCTCCATCCATTAACATACTAATTTAGCGTAACTAAGTCAGACATGGACTTCCCTCCTAGCTCAGCTGGTAAAGAATCTGCCTGCAATGTAGGAAACCCCAGGCTGATTCCTGGGTTGAGAAGATCTCCTGGAGAAGAGATAGGTTACCCACTCTAGTATTCTTGGGCTTCCCTGGTGATTCAGTAGGCAAAGAATCCACCTGCAATGTGGGAGACCTGGGTGTGATCCCTGGGTTAGGAAGATCCCCTGGAAAAGGGCATGGCAACTCACTCCAGTATTCTGGCCTGGAGAATTCCCATGGACAGAGGAGCCTGGCAGGGCGCAAAGTCAGACAAGACTGAGGGACTAAGCACAGAGCACACATCAGATATAAGCATTTAATCCTGAATTGGTCCAAAAGCACCACTTCTATTGGAAGGAACAAGAAAAATAATATATTTATATCTTAAAGAATCAATTGGATACAAGGACAGAAAAATCAGTATCTTTGGAACAGAGAGAAACAAATGCATACTTAACTTGCTCCTGTCACAGTCAGCACAATTCTTTCAGATCAATTCTTTCTGATCTTTCAGAAGATCAATTCATTGGTATCTTTTTATTTCTCAAGATTGACAGATAACCCTTGAATTCCAGCTCTTCCAATATGCAGATGGCCAAAATTCTAAATTACTTCCTGTTAATCAGCCTCTATTATTTGTATTCTCTGCTATCTTAGATATATTTTTTCCTTGAAAATCCAGAATGTTATACTCCTTTACCAAAGTGATCAATACTTTTCTTCTCAAAGTTATAGGTTTTGTTGGTGCTTCACTAACACTAATTGTGGCTCTACTTGGGTTTCAAGATATATGACTTAAAAATGAGGTGATTAATAAGAAGAACATGTAGTAATGAGCCATTTGTTTATCTAAAAATAAGAGGATGCATAATTTATTAGTCAACACATTGTATTTATAGGATGGTTGAGCCATATGTAGCTTATAATTAGGTTTCAACTCAATAAATTAACTCAGTACTTTACATGGCACTGTAAGATGCTATAGTGCAGATGATATACTGATCTAATCCATCATTGAGCATATCTTTTCTGTGTAATGTGCTGTTCCCCAACATTCCACTTCCTTGTAATAAAAGTTTAGACTTCATCCAATTCCTCTGAGTAAAAAGATGTTAATAAATAATGCACAGACAAGTGTGACAATAAACAGATACTAGGAAGCAATAGATCAATATATATGTGCATTAATGTCTACATTTCAGAGGTGTTTAAGTTAAAGAAAATTTCCATTTCATTTACATTCCAAGTTAAGGATGTATGCCTTGCCTTTTTTTGCTTTCAATATCTTCTGCTTTCATAGATACACTAGTATAAAGGAGTGCTTGGAACCTTGAAAACATTTCATAAAGCTAAATATAGACACTTGATTATTCCTGTCTGCAATAGTTATAGCAATTGTGCCAAGAATTAGAACCATTGTGTATTGTGTAAAATAGGATTAATAAATAACATACTTGATCCTATCAGAGGAAATCAAAAGAGTAGCTGCAGCATTGAGAATAAGGTATGTCTCTGATTTCTAATTGCTGTTTTTCCAGTTTCGAATGATGAGCTCTTAATTTACTTTGAGAAAACATATTTTGTCTGGAATATTAGCAAAATCTCTGTTGATATAAAGAGTACTACAGAAAAAGAGCTGTGCTTGCTCAGTGAAAGCAGAATTTGGATTACTTACTTAACATGCAACTTGTCTATGAAATAACTTCAGAGAGATAATAAATACTTGAGCTTTTATTGTAAAATTAATATATATTATCAGCAGGCCTGTTTATTGATTTATCATAAGAAGTGCAGAAGAGACTCAAAGGACCTGATTCATTTTATCTTTTTATCTTCTTCCTGTAAACAGAAGATGGAGGTACAGAAGTTTACAGAGAAGGGGAGTAGAAAAGTTTGGGTTAGGATTACTGTAATCTTGTCTTTACAAGTGAGGAAGCAGATGCTGATAAGACTCTAAAATGACCCGGTGGATCCATCTCACAATATAGGCATTTTTGCTTACAAAACTCAAATTTTCAATAGTCTATGATTCTTCTCCTTGGCATTTCTTGCTGGACAATGTCAATGTTTATCTCAGGGATTCTCCTGGTAATACAGCTTCCTATATTGACACTTTCCTATTTTATGTTTGTCTTTATATTGATACTTTTCTATTTTATGTTTGTCTATCCATTCAATCCACTTCCCAAATAGTAGGGTAGGCTTGAAGCTAAAGAAGCCTAAGTTCTTCACTGAATTACTCTCTTCCATGGTCTGAGAGAAACCAGAAAAATTGTTCATGTAGCAATAACCTAACTCTTCTAGTTCTGATTCAGTTGAGTTCACTTCAGTCGCTCGGTCGTGTCCGACTCTTTGCGACCCATGAATCACAGCACACCAGGCCTCCCTGTCCATCACCAACTCCCGGAGTTCACTCAGACTCATGTCCATCGAGTCCATGATGCCATCCAGCCATCTCATCCTCAGTCGTCCCCTTCTCCTCCTGCCCCCAATCCCTCCCAGCACCAGAGTCTTTTCCAGTGAGTCAACTCTTCGCATGAGGTGGCCAAAGTACCGGAGTTTCAGCTTCAGCATCATTCCTTCCAAAGAACACCCAGGGCTGATCTCCTTTAGAATGGACTGGTTGGATCTCCTTGCAGTCCAAGGGCCTCTCAAGAGCCTTCTCCACATCACAGTTCAAAAGAATCAATTCTTCGGTGCTCAGCCTTCTTCACAGTCCAACTCTCACATCCATACATGACCACAGGAAAAACCATAGCCTTGACTAGACAGACCTTAGTCGGCAAAGTAATGTCTCTGCTTTTGAAGGAGTAAGCGTCTTTTAATTTCATGGCTGCAATCACCATCTGCAGTTCTGATTAATTATAGCTAAATATAGTTTCCCTAGTCTGTCATGTCATGATGATTTTTATATGTATATCTTAAACTACCATTTAAATTTCATAAAAATATTATATATTTTTTAATTTTAAACTTCTTATGATAATCTTAAAGGTGTTTTCCATTTACTTACACCATGTATCAACTTTAAAAATCAGATAAAGCAAAAGTTAAAGCAGTGTAGGGTATGTCTGGAATATGAATACAATTTGCTTAAGAGTTTTGTCAGTATCAAATGATTAACCATCTGCTGTTTAAATAGCCCTGATATTTATTTACAGGCCATTTTAATATGCCCTGACTGCAAAGTTTTATAATCAGCTTGCAACTGTCTTTTGTGTCATTCTTCTATCTCAAACTTCTTAAATATTTTTATTATGATATTTTCTAGCAAGTAATTATGCCAATATTAATGTTTATTTTTTCTATATCTGATTCTTAGAACAAAACTTCCTAAATGTCTCACATGTGCATACTGAGATGTCCAACAGAGTTTATAAGTAAGTTGTCTGTTTGTTTATATAGTCCTAGGCTTCTCAAATAATGTAAGTGAAGTAAGTAGCTCAGTCATGTCCAACTCTTTGTGACCCCATGGACTATAGCTTACCAGGGTCCTCCATCCATGGGATTTTCCAGGCAAGAGTACTGGAGTGGGTTGTCATTTCCTTCTCCAAATAATGCAAAGCAGAGATAATTTTTATATTCCCAACAGCAGTCAAAAAATAAAAATTCTGGATCATTGCAACACAAATCATTGTCTTTTCAGAGCTTAAGAACTTCAATATCTACATGTGATCATTCACAGTGGGAAAAAAGATGTTGAAGAGCACATCAATTATATTTGGATGACAGTAGAGTGATGGGATCACAGAGATTAAGATGGTTGGATGGCATCACTGATTCTATTCACTTGACATGAGTCTGAGCAAACTCCAGGAGATTATGAAGGACAGAGAAGCCTGGCATGCTGCAGCCCATAGGATCACAAAGAGTTGAACACAGCTGAGTGACTGAACAACAACAGCAATGAGAAGGCTTCCCAGATGGTGCTAGTAGTAAAGAATACAGATGCCAATGTAGGAGATATAAGAGACTCTGATTCTATCCCTGGATTGGGAAGATATCCTGGAAGAGGAAATGGGAACTCACTCCAATATTCTTGCCTGGAGAATCCCAAGGACAGAGGAGACTGGCGGGCTACAGTCCATAAGGTCTCAAAGAGTCAGACATGACTGAACATGCATGACATGCACAGTAATAGGAAGAGAGAAAAAAAAAAAAGTCTTCTTAACAGTTTGCTCATTTGAAATGTGTTCAGGGTCAAAACATCTTGGAAATAAATATTTTATTTGTATTCTGTGGGTAAGTATTGGAGCTGAGAAATATAGCAAAATTTAAAGTTGAGTATGAGGGCTAGGATTCACGTTTAGCTAATTTACCTTAGTATCTGTTCTAACTAAGAGGAAAGGTACTGTGTATAACGAGTCTTCCCTGGTGGCTCAGATGGTAAGAATCTTCCTGCGATGTGGGAGACCTGGGTTGGAAAAATCATCTGGAGGAAGGCATGGCAATCCACTCCGGTATTCTTGCGTGGAGAATCCCCATGAACAGAGGAGACTGGTGGGCTTGCATCCATGGGGTTGCAAAGTGTCAGACATGTCTGAATGACTAAGCATACACTGTGTATAACACTTTATAAAGTGTTTTCATATGTGCTCTGTTATTTATGCTTCATAAGAATTTTGTTGGGCCACACTTTTGTAGGTGTGCAAATTGGGGTTCAGTGGGGTTAAACACATCAAAAAAATTCTGATAGAATGCTGAGGTGGGGTTTTAATCTAGGGCTCCAGATATAGTTGAATCTGATACCACAATCCACTGTACCATGAAGCTAGAAAAATGATTCATGTTTATGTATATATCTTCAAAGTACGAATAAATGAGTTAAAAGATACAACATATTTTTTTGTTATCATTTGTCCTTAAATTTCTAGGTGTTAAAAGGCAAAGAAGGCATAAAAGCTATTGCCAGAGGATAATTTCTGGAAAGCTTATGATTCACTTGTCAAGAGAATTATAAGCAATTGGAGAGGGAAAACCACAAATGGTTTTGATGATTCAAACTTTAAAATGAGACAAAAAATGTTGGTCTGCCAAATAAACACGATATTGAAGACTGTCCTATGGTGATGAAAAAAGAGAAAGTGAAAGCCACTCAGTTGTGTCTGACTCTTTCCAACCCCATAAATGGAATTCTTAGGCCCAACTACTGGATATTGTTTTAGAGAAACTCTAAGTCTATGGGTGGTCAGTAAAGAAGGCTGTTGAATAATTTATTTGCAGATTTTGTTTTTAATCTAAATTTACGCAATTCAGTTAATAGGATTTAACTTTTTATTTCTTGCTTTCAAGCAGTAACTTGTTATACAATGTAGATTTCAGTAATAAATCCTTCAGAAGTGATAGAAGAAAGGGTGGTTTAATAGACTGAAGTTTTGTCCTAGAGATAGCTATACCAGGGCTTCCAACCCAGCTCTGCTCCTCTGTAGCTAAATGGCCTTAGTGGAGTCTCTAGTATCTCTCATCTTCATAAAATGCTAATATTATTGATTAAATATAAAATGAAACATAATTGGCACTCAGTATAAGCTGATGATGGTAATGAAGAAGATAGTTAAACATTTTTACCACTTTTGTCTAAATAAATAATTTGAAGAAAATTTTAAGATCTTTCTTGAAATAACTATAGACAAGTTGTTTGACTTCAGAATGCAAACAGCATAATAACTTAGAGATGATTAAAAATCTTTTCCTATGCACCTATGGTGAAGCTGTTCAGTCAGAAGGGAATTAGCAACAAAGGGAAGAAGACTGATGAAAGTACAAATAGTTTAAGTAAAATCAAGTATGGCAGTTCAAACATAATGAGGCATCTGTGGGCCTACATTTATAATTTAACCTTCATTCTCCTCAGTTGTCCCCAAATTTAAAGTTATTCCCACCACGTCCAAGTTATTCAGAGACCTGATGTAGAAATGAGAAGAATCAATATGAAATGTTGTTAAATGTCTTTAGTTGAAGATTGTATCTTAGTGTTCATTTTTAAGGTATTTATATTAGACAACATGAAAATACAGGAAAGAAAACATTTATTTATAGAAAAAGCACCAGGAGCATTTTTAAAATTGAGATAACACAAATAGTCTTTCCAAGAATCACTAGAATTATAACTAAATGCCATATATGTATTTTAAATGCTATACAAATTTCTGCCCCAAATTGCAAGTTTGAGGGACGTCTCAGGAAGGAGACTAAAATATTAAATACATTCAGCAGAGTAATTTTTTTTAATTTTCATATACCAACCATAAACTATGTGGATCACAATAAACTGTGGAAAATTCTGAAAGAGATGAGAATACCAGATACTTGACCTGCCACTTGAGAAACCTGTATGCATGTCAGGAAGCAACAGTTGGAACTGGACATGGAACAAAGACTGGTTCCAAAAAGGAAAAGGAGTACATTAAGACTCTATATTGTCACTCTGCTTATTTAACTTATGTGCAGAGTACATCATAGAAACACTGGAGGAAGCACAAGCTGGAATCAAAATTGCCGGGAGAAATATCAATAATATCAGATATGCAGATGATACCACCCTTATGGCAGAAAGTGAAGAACTAAAAAGCCTCTTGATGAAAGTGAAAGAGGAGAGTGAAAAAGTTGGCTTAAAGCTCAACATTCAGAAAACGAAGATCATGGCATCTGGTCCCATCACTTCATTGCTAATAGATGGGGAAACAGTGAGAATAGTGTCAGACTTTATTTTTTGGGGCTCCAAAGTCACTGCAGATTGTGATTGCAGCCATGAAATTAAAAGATGCTTACTCCTTGGAAGGAAGGTTATGACCAACCTAGACAGCATATTAAAAAGCAGAGACATTACTTTGTCAACAAAGGTCCGTCTAGTCAAGGCTATGATTTTTCCTGTGGTCATGTATGGATGTGAGAGTGTGACTATAAAGAAAGCTGAGTGCTGAAGAATTAATGCTTTTGAACTGTGGTGTTGGAGAAGACTCTTGAGAGTCCCTTGGACTGCAAGGAGATCCAACCAGTTCATTCTAAAGGAGATGAGTCCTGAATGTTCATTGGAAAGACTGATGTTGAACATGAAACTCCAATAATTTGGTCACCTGATGTTAAGAACTGACTCATTTGAAGTGATCCTGATGCTGAGAAAGATTGAGGGCAGGAGGAGAAGGGGACGACAGAAGATGAGATGGTTGGATGGCATCACTGGCTCAATGGACATGGGTTTGGGTGGACTACGGGAGTTGATGATGGACAGAGAGGCCTGGCATGCTGCAGTTCATAGGCTTGCGAAGAGTCGGACATGACTGAGTGACTGAACTGAACTGAACCAACCATAAACAACAAAAACCCAAAGTGTTGAGTAAAATTATGATAGCAAGAAATTTGACACATAATAAAGCATGAGAGAAAATTATACTAATTAGAGTATGTAATTAAAGAAAGTTGAGCACTGAAGGATAGATGTTTTTCAACTGTGGTCCTGGAAAAGACTCTTGAGGGTCCCTTAAACAGCAAGGAAATCAGTCAATCCTAAAGGAAATGAGTTTGAACATTCACTGAAAGGACTGATGTTGAAGCTGAATCTCCAGTACTTCAGCCACTGATACAAAGAACTGACTTATCGGAAAAGATCCTGATGCTGGGAAAGATTGAAGGCAGGACATGGGGATGACAAAGGATGAGATGTTTGGAGGCATCACCAACTTGATGGACATGAGTTTGAGCAAGCTCCAGGAGTTGGTGATAGACAGGGAAGCCTGGAATGCTGCAGTCCATAGAGTCACAAAGAGTCAGACATGACTGACAACTGAACTGAACTGAATTAAAGAATATAATAATAATCCAATACTAATATATTCTGTGCCCAAAAATCCAAATGGAATTATGAGGGTACATAGGAACAGTTTTGTAAGGTGGGATAAGATAAATGGCAATAAGTGAATGGCAACTACCCTGAATGCAACTGCATCACATACATTATAGTCATTTTCACACACATACAGAAAAATACATTTATTGCAAAAGGTTTCTAATGTTATGGGATTGTAACCATTTGTATTAATTTAATAATGCATAATTTATGTAAGAAAGTATAACTGCTTTTAATGAAGTATGTCTGAAACCATCCTACTGTTATATGTGCTTATTGTATTTTGCTAACTTCAGAATAAATACAATGCACTGTAGAGAAACAATGTAAGAAAATTAAGTTTCCCAAAGTTGGGCTTTAAAGTAACAAGTCTCACAAGATGTACTGTGAAAAAGTGCACTGAAATCAAATCAAAAGTACACTAGAATTTCAAATATCTTTGAAATTCAGCATGTTACATATTCCTCTGCTTCATAATGCACTTATGCATATTAAAGTCTCTGTGACCTCAGTAAAGGTATTTATTTTTCTTTCTTTAATCCTGTGCATTTTTAAAATCATTTAAAGAATGCAGAGTATACTTTGGGAAATGCTGATATAAACTATAAAATCTCCCTGAGAATATTTATATTGGGTCTTAGATACTTTAGCCTCTTTTCTTATTAAGACATAACAGAACTTATGTTCCCCCACTACTATATGTTGAATCAAATATAAATATCTTGAATTTATAGAGTGATTCATATTTTTAAAACACAATGCATTTCAACTGACAATATTTTCCTATAGTATTAGCAGCTACTCCAAATCTGGACTCAAGAAATCTCATGCCAAGACTAGATCTCTGATAGCCAGTATCATTTGCATCTAGTTGTTAAATAAATCCTCCAATATTTTTTCTGAAAATGTTGACGCCTGTGTCTTTCTTTATGACTTTCCATAGTCTTCTCTTACTGTGCTATTCTTATGCTACTTCAAGTACTAAGAATACCTCATCCATCCCCAAACCTCCAACAGTGTGAACCTCCAATTTATAACCTTCCTATGGTTCCTAATTATTTTCCTAGGAAATAAATTTAGGAAAAAGGACACAAAAGGGACATTCTAGTCCATTTCCTCTTATCGGGTATCATTTATCTTCAGTCATTATTCAAATATACTTGTTCTAAGGAAGACTTAATACTCTCCTTAATTTCTGCAACATTTAGGGTGACCTAGATAAGCATGGACATTTGCCAGAACTGTCATCCACATGTGAATGGCTTCATAATATTAAAGGGTACATTCTACTTGCATTTCCTTATCCTTGAGGCTTATATATCAGGTACACGAATACAACAAATTAGGATGTTCTCTACAATGATTATATAATCAGAATATGATGCATTTTATGCTTTGTTTAGGCAATAATAATAGCTAGTGTTTATTGGTCATCTTATTTATTGTGTAGTATTATTATCTCCATTTTACAAATAAAAACACTAAATTTCAAAGATTGAGCATGTTGCTCCAAATTGAATAATTTGTAACTGTTGGAAGCCATGATTAATTGTACTGTGTCACCGTTTCCTCTACTCCAGCAATTGCTAATTAGACACATTGGGCTTAGGTAGGCCAAGCAGGGCCTTCCCTTGAAAATTCTCGCGTGGGAAAGATTCCCATCTCAATGTCTCCTGATCTTTTGAACCTATGATTCGTAAGGTAGCCACTTTCTTCCCTGTGGAGAAAGACAAGTGGAAGAAAAAAGAATAAAGTAAATTTAATGAGAAATAATGAAGGAATTTTATTTCTGAATCTTGCATAATTTTAATGGTACCTATTGTTTTGCAATACGTATCTGTATATTCTCATAATAGATCCTCTCACCATTTTATTTTTGGCTTAAGTATTTTGGCCTTGATTTTATTACATGCAACCAACCATTCCTAACTAAATGCATTCGGCCTGTTTCTTGTCCCTTGTATGTGGTCTTCACTTTAAGTCTCCTTCCCTTGCTTCTTATTCCAAAAAAAGAAAAAAAAAAGGTTAAAAAGCCCTTTCTGGATTTCTGTAAAGAAGGAACAACATGTAAATACCTTATGGAAAAGGAATCATCTATGATGAAATGTATATTCATTCTTAATAATGAAACAGCATTAGGTGCCGCAAATTCAGGGGGAAAAGGTTAAGAAAATTATACTAAAGGGTTCTGTGTGTTTAGTCTAACTGAAAATGAGAGCTCAGTGTTCTACTGAAAAATTCAATTGCTAACAAAGTCAAGTAGTTAAGCAAAGTATTGACTGTGGTTGAAGGTAGGGAGCTGGCTTGGAAGCAGATGGCCCAGGGAAGGAAGGAGCTGGGCATAATCATAAATCATAACAGAGGAAGACAAAAGACACGGAAGTCAGGCAAGGAGGGTAAAAGAAGCCGGATAACAAAAAATCCAAGCAGAAGCAAAAGAGAAAGGGGTAAAAGGAAGGGCATAGTAATAAAGGCAGGCTCAGGATGCCAACATGATGCAGACTGCCCAGAATTCTAATGAGAAGCTGTGGCACTGGAGAGCACAGAGCTGAGGAGCCCCACAACAGTTGGACAGTTTTTAAATGCAGCATTGTGCTGGAGGGATGGTGGCTAGTCTCACCCCACAGAGAGGCCTTTAAAATTTAAAGTACATGACTGTGCTTAATTGGAAGTCACTCCTTAAAGAAGGCTGCTGGTTTGGGGAAGTAAAATCTGACAACAGAACCCAATGAAAAAAGAAAATAGATGAAAACCAAAAGTGACATTAATGGCAAAGCTAACCAGTGAAGAGGTTGACAGCACCTAATTTTTTTTTTTCCCCTTTAGAAAACCTCTTGATTTTTTTTTCAAAGGACCTGACTCTTAGCTGAGCTACCTCCATATAACAATCTTATAGCTAGGATTTACACACAAATGTTTCAATTATTTTTTACTATAGGTATTTTTTAACAAACCCACAACAGCATTTAAGTTGGCTGTGTCCTTGCAGAGGTGTGTTAAACTCGAATCAGAAGCACCATGGAAAACTTACAGAAGCATAGGGCTTGAAATTGCCCCTTTAAGTAATGAAAAGAATTACACTGACTCATCCAATGTTGTGACAAATAGTCCTATACACAGTGACATGGATGCAGATCTTTATCTTTAACGCATTTATTTTTTTTCTGTCTACATTTATTCCCATGGTCATCTTACCTCGTTGAGAGATTGAATACATAAATAGATGACAGGCAGACCAATATGACAGAACTCTGACCCAGAGGAGGTGTCCAGGAAGCCAGACTCCAGTCTGCAGAAACTGTGCCAAAAATGGCAGGACCTTGTCAACATATTCTTGACACTGTCCCCTCCTTTCGAACTTAAGATGTAACAGAGAAAACCAAATAACCTTCTTGAACCCTTCATATAAAAGGTCCCACTTCAGTTAGCCTGCTTCCACTTCCCATGCCAACAGCCTCCAAATAGAAGGATACTGAAATCTTTTTATCCTAACTGTACAGTTGTCCCACTCCTTTTAAGTCAGCCAAAATTAAGGGATAGTGACTGTGTCCCTTGATATAATAAGCTTTGAATTAATAACCTCTCTTTGTTTTTGTTTGGGTGATCTTTGTATATTTCCATAAATTGTTGTGATTATAATATCAACTCCTAGTGTATCTTCTTGCTCAGAATACCTCCTAAATGGCTAGTTTCTCTACAATATCTATACATAGAATTTTAATTAGCTTGGTAACTTAACATGCACAAAAATACCTGTTCCCCCTCAATACTCTCTGGTTCAATCATTCTAATTTCTTAAATCTGATATCTTGACATAAGTCTTGATTTGTCTCATTTTCTCATGTTCTACACCTAATTCAATAGCAAACTCTGTTGACTCAACCTTAAAAAGATATCCAGAATTTTATTAAATTGCACTATTTTACCATTACTTACTTAGTTGATTGCCCAAGCTATCATTGTCCCTCACTCAGATAACTGTAATAGCCTTTTAATTGGTTTCCCTGCTTCTACTCTTGACTTTCTGTTTCCTATCAGAACCACATCTAAAATAATCCTTTTAAAGTGTCAATCAATTTGACACTTCTTCGTTTTCCATCTCACTCAGAATGAATGTCAAAATTTGAAAATTTTCTGTAAGGTCCTTGCATGATCTGGTCACCAATATTCTCTTCTCTCTCGTTACCTCACAGCTATAGCTGTTGGAACTGTGATTTCTACTTTTCCAAAAGCTGGGCAGTGATCTTTGATAGAGTCTGGTTAAAAATGTTCAATGATATATTTGAAAGAGAATATAATGATAAATCTCATACAAATATAAAATAAATGTGTCAGATAATGTGTTCACTTGCTTAATTAATGAGAGAACCAATAAGATATTATAACTTGTTCAAAAGAGGTTCTAAAGTGCAGGGATGTATATATATTTATATATATATATATATATAAAGGGATTCTGAAATAAATTTATAAATAGGTATAGAACAAAACTATCCACAGTTAATAGGGCAACAATCAATGGCATTTCATAGGAACAATGAATGTTTTTATATATAAGGATTATTTCTATGATTCTTACTTTTCTACAACATCCAGATTTCTAAACTAGCCCAGTAAAATGAAAAATAGTAATAATAAATGATCTAGATAAAGGAGCTGGGTAGGAGATCTCCTAATTCCAAATTATTATTATTTAATTTTAAAATGTTTCCAAAAATTTCCAGGCAACAGGGAAACAGAATCAGAGAGATATAGGAAAAAAAAAAAGTAGGAAAAGAAGGGGTAGGGAGGAGGAGAAGAGAAAGGAATAGAAGAGGGAAGGAAAGGAAAGTAAAAGTAAGGAAAGGGTAAGGAGAGGAAAGAGAAGGAATGCATGTGCGTACATAGTTGGAGAGTGGTTGTATTTTCCCTCTGAAATTTTTGAAAAATAAGCAACATGGAAGGATCATACAAGTTGAAATCAAACCTGAAAATAAAAAGATGCATTGTGAACATCCAGAAAATTGACTAAGGGTCCTAGTAGAGAGGAAGCAAAGCTGAGCCAGAACTTCCCTCCTGGCCTGGAGAATTCCATGGAATGTATAGTCCATGGGGTCTCAAAGTGTGAGACCAACTAAGTGACTTTCACTTTCATTTTTTTCAGAGATAAGCCAAGGGAGGCTTGACAAAGGCTTTAAGTTGGAGAAAACTGTGCCTGGTGAAAAGTAATGGATAATGCATTTAGATGGTAAAAGAAGCATATAAATACACAGAGTACACAAAGTGGAGAAGTAAATGAACATCTTTAAGGCATAACATTAAGTGAAGGTCCAAGAATGCTCGTTCCTCTGTTTCCTTGAAGTATATTTGCATTACTGAGTCTGTCATGGTAATGAAAGTTTACTCCCATCTCCATGAAGCTCAGCTTTTCCAGGGCTTTGGTGGAAGTTCTGCTCTACTTATTCTCCAGATTACCTCAAAATAATCTGACAACACTTGAGGTAGCTTTTGAATTCGTTATCTTTCCCTTCCTGCACACCAAAGACCCCCCAGTATAGCACTATTTGTCATATACATGTTGATATCTGATTTTTTAGCACAATTCCTGAAGTGTAGCATGTGTTAAATAAATGTTTTGAGAACTAAACCTGACTTGTACAATTTTGGCCAAGTTTCTCAAAGTTAGCAAATCTGGCTTTTAGGGACTGCTGTGTATCTCAAATATGTTCGTTAATAAAAAGAAGTTACTACTCACGTGTCAGTCTACTTGCTCTCGTTTCTTATATACATTTAAATATTTTAATTCCTTTCAAAATCCAAAATGCTTAATAACATAATCATTTGCACATTACATGTAAAACTTATTTCAAATATGGTAAAAAGGAGGAAGAAATGGCAACCGACTTCAGTACTGTTGCTTGGAGAATCCCATGGACAGAGGAGCCTGGTGGGCTACAGTCCATGGGATCGCAAAGAGTCAGACACAAGTGAACAAATGAGCAAAAGAGGACAGCTTAATGTTTTTAATGTATCTGCCAAATAATGAAATTTAAGCTTTTATTGTTCATCATCTATCATTTCCTCTAGGCTCTATTTCTCAAAAAACAGAAACAAAATTATGAAGAGTTTTGCTAAAACTATTAAACTAATGGAGGAAAAAACTCCCACTAGAATGCATTATAGGAAATTGAGTTTTTAACCATGAAAAAGAAAATTCAAGTAAAAATAGATAATACTTTTGTAGGTGAAATTTTCCTCTGTGTGTATTTATGTGCATTCTTGTATGTGTGTGCATGTGTGTGTGTAAACAGATATAGCAAGGTAGGAAAAGCTAAAGTATTCTCCTCCCCTCTCTCCTCTACCTCAACCTATCTTTAACCTTTTTACTTTTTCTTCCAAAAATGATGCTTGATATGAAAATTAATGGAAACTGGGTACACCAAGTAGCATTCTTATGGTTCATTTTCCAGTGGAGAACTATTATTGGAGAACATTACTTTATAATTGAATTTAAAGAATTTTAAGGCCTACATAATATAAGAGACTATGAAACCACTATCAATTTTTTTCACCCACTTCCAGAAAACTAGTAGTGAAAAACAACTCATTATTTTGACAGGCAGGCCTTTATTTACTAACAACCATATTTGTAAATTTATGTTATACCTTTAATTCAAAATATATCTCTTCAAACTTCCTACTTGGTTATTCAGAATAATAAAAAATAAACACATTTCCCTTTCTCACATGACAAATACTTAGAGTTAAAGAAAATTATTATACTCTTCCTAAGCAATTCATTTCATTTAACCATCTTTCTCTTTATGACATACATATAATTTACTATTTTAATTATATGGTTTGATAACCCTAATTTTTTAGCATTACTTTCAGTCTAGGTCAACAATGCTATACCACTCAACTCCCTAGCACACTGATGTCTCCAAGTTACTCTTTGTTTCTAACATATATATTCATCTCTGTGACGCCTATTAAATATCTGATAGTGGTAGTTTAGTTGCAAAGCTATTTCCAACTCTTGTGACTTCACAGACTGTAGCCCGCCAGGCTCCTCTGTCCATGGGATTGCCCAGGCAAGAGTACTGGAGAGGTTGCCATTTCTTTCTCTAAGGGATCTTCCAGACCCATGGATTGAACCCATGTCTCCTGCATTGGCATGCAGATTCTTTACCACTAAGCCAACAGAGAAGCCTCATGTTGTAGGGATGTATGTATTCATGATCTCTCCAATTTATATCTTAGAACATGCAGAGTGATTAAAGCAGTGGGCACAAAATATGCATGTATTTTTTTCAAAGAATGAATAAGTGTAACTCCATAGAGGAATAGTTTTAGTAAATGTGATTCAGTAGCAATCTTTAGGTTTAGGAAATAATCTTTCTAAGAGAATGACTGATTGTTTCTCAAATCTATGGAAGAAGAAATAATAGCAATTAGCAATTAGAGGGAAAAACCCTCATTAGAGGCTTAATCTATTTCTAATGAAAAGCTTTAGATAGGGAAATAACCTACTAAGTAAGCTTATGGAATTTCTTATGCACAAGCATTATGGTTATATATAGAATTGGAATTGAATTAAGACAGTTTATAACCAATTTGTGTTTGATTACGGTTCTAGCAAAAACAGAGAAGATGGCTTTATAGGGTTATTTTTAGCCTTAGATTTTGAGTCCATTTTCTTTATTTATGACTATAAAACTCTTGAATTACATGCTCAGATGATACTACATATTGTTTCATTAACCTAATAAAATAAAACTTTGTGTTTCTTATGCAATAGAAATGTAAATTATCTGTACAATATTAAGTTTATAAATGTGCTTTCTAAGCCACAACATGATGAATTATAGTCCCAGTGAACATTCATATAAGCTTTTGCATGGAAAGGGAAAGGAAATTTACTTTGAATTGAATTGAGATAAACATATCTCATAAGTGAATCAAGTTTCAATAATTTACAAGAAGTAAAAGCCAAAGTAAGTCAAAGGAGATATATTATAAATGCCTTAGCCCAAACCCAAAGTAGTATTATTATAATATTAAATTATGTTTTATTTATCAACAAATTTCTTTCCCATGCTTTTCTGAAAAACACAACTTAAAATATTGTCTATCAGTGTTAAATAAAATTTTATATTATTATAAATAGACTCTGCTATATTTCTTTGACACTGCTTTATTATTGCTTTATGGACTGTAAGAATGTCACCATGGGCTTTTCTGGTGGCTCATATAGTAAAAAAAAATCCGCCTGCAATGTGGGAGACCTGGGTTAGATTCCTGGGTGGGAAGATCCCTTGGAGAAGGAAACGGCAGTCCACTTCTGTTTTCTTGCATGGAGAATTCCATGGACAAACAACCCTGGTGGGCTACAGTCCATGGGGTCGCTGCTAGTCAGACAAAACTGAGTGACAAATACTTTCACTCTACTTTCAAGAATGTCACCATATGTAGAAGGGAAAGACATTAGTATACATTGCTTTGAGAAGTCAAAATATATTCGGATTTTTTTTTCTTATTTATTCTCTTCCTTACATCCAAAATATACTTCTGATTTAAAGATAAAATGCAATATTTAGTGTTTCAAGAAATAGTATTTTAAAAATTCAACTTGCTATTGTCATCTATTATATAAGATTTGCTGTCAACTTTGATCAGGCTTAAATAATATCTAGATGTATTCATATGGATCAACTTTGGAAGATAATTTAAAATTATTAAGTTATCAGTATGTATTTGAGGTAAGAGACAAAATCTCACCATCCCAAAGTGAAAGTAAAGTAACATTTAACAATTATTTTTCAGTCATTAAAGACAAACTTCTGAAAGCTTAATACCTACCAGATATCTTCATGGTTTTGTTTCCTTTTCATACTTAAGTAAAAATTTATGTTTTATTTCTGCTAAATTGTTGATATGTACAATCTGTGTTTATTTAAACTAAGCCCTTGAATTTAGAACAGGTTTATTTGAAAATTGGTATTTTTGTTTCTATAGGGATAAATATATGAACATTAGCCTGTTAAGATTTTTAACTGATTCACAACTTCAAAATCTTCTAAGAAATATGATCTAAGAGAAAAGATTTATGAAAGTATTGATTGTTGGTATTTTTCCTACTTTGTCCTTATAGCTCACTTTACCTGAACATGAACAGATGTGATAATTACTATCTCTGATAATGAAATAGAAATAGAAATTTGAGCATATATGTATATATTTTGGGCTTCCCTCTAGCAGCTAGGCCCAGATGGTAGAGACTCTGCCTGCAATGCTGGAGACCTTGCTTTGATCCCTTGGATCAAGAAAATACCCTGGAGAAGTGAATGGTTACCCATTCTGGCATTTTGCCTGGAGAATTCCATGGACAGAAGAGCCTGGTGGGCTACAATCCATGGGGTCACAAATTATATGTTTTTCTAAAATTACGTATTTTACTAAGCTAAATATTTTAACAGAATTAGGTGTTGGTTACACCACTGAGAAAAAAAACAAAGCTTTATAGGCCTTGATGTAGACCATGATCACCATACAGATTAGAGATCTAGTTCAATGGCTTTGAATCTAACCTTGAAAATTCTCTGAATATAATTTTATAAGCTTAGTCATCAGGGAGTGTTTTCATTTACATAATTATCCTATTGAGGATATTTCCTTCTCTTACAATGTTCCTTTAACTATGACATCAATAGGCTAGAAACTTAGAACTCTTCCTTACTATTCTGTAGGATGTAGCCACAAATTATTCCTTTGACAATTTTAAATTTAAGAAGTGCTACTCAATCACCTTTAGTTAATTGTTTTGATCACCTTTCTCTATAGTAATCAGTTTTGATGGATGCATTTATTAACTTTGTAACTAAAAATATACAGTCTACAAACCTGGTGCCAAGAATTCATTCCCCGAATGGGTAAGTTCAAGATATTGAATATGTGACCATGCTCTCCAAATTAACATCAATAGAAATAGTTCTATTTCCCATTCTGATCATAGTATATTTCTTTGGAAAATCTTAAAGTATATTGTGTTTTAGTCAAGTATTTGAATATTAATTATATATATATATAGTATAAAAGTAGCCTTTATAGCATTAACACTCTGGAGGCCATTCAGCTATCAACCCAACTTACAGGATTTTTAAAAACTTTATGAACATCATTAAAAGATTGACTATTGGAGATTATGCTCTGCAAATTAGCAACATTTTATCTTGACATTCATTTATTACATTATTTTATTAATCACTTTACTTATTCTTATAAGCAAGTTGATGTGAATAGTCGACCTCATTGGAAAAGACCCAGATGCTGGAAAAGATTGAAGGCTGAAGGAGAAGGGGACAACAGAGGAGGAGATGGTTGAATGGCATCATCGACACAATGGGCATGAATTTGAGCACACTCAGGGAGACAATGAAGGGCAGTGAATCCTGGCTTCATTCCATGGGATTTTAAAGAGTTAGATATAACTTAGTGACCGAACAACAACAGAATAAAATAACATTTCAGCAAAAATGAAATTAACCAAACATTTTGCACAACCCAGACAATGTAACTGTGTGGTATATAATATGGCCTTGCCTAAAGAGAGAACTGACCTTTTCGCTTGGCTTCTGGGAGGTAATCCAGGTCATACCTGATAGGAGTGACTGTATATAGGGCAAGGGTTGACTACACCAGATTTTATGTTAATTATGGCCATACCCCAATAGTCTAAATGAGTGGGCTGGCATGCTGGAATGAACAAACACGTCATTCAGGGTAGACTGAGTTCAACCATGTGGGCAATCAATCAGTCAGGCCTATGTATTGGGCCCTCAGGCAAAACTCTGGATAAGAGGGCTCTGTGAGTTTCCCAGGTTGGCAATACTCTCTGTGTAGTGTCATACATATAGCAATGACAGGAGGAGGAAGATAATACATCCAAGCACACTGGAAACTTTGCATTTGAAACTCCCAGATTCAGTACTCTGGCCTCTTTCTTTGGCTGATTTTATTATACATCCTTCCCTATATTAGTCTGTAACCATAAATATAGTAACTTTCATTGAATTACACGGATTCTCAAATGAATTAGTATACCTGAGTTTAGTTTTATAATCTTTCAAATTTATGAATGGAAACAGTCTTATGACTGTGCCCTCAGCCTTTGAAGTTTGGCAGTTGCCAGTCTTCTAACATACTAGTAGTCTATACTAGACATCAATATTAATTGATATCTATCACTGCTTTGTTGTATTTTTTTTTTAATCAGTAAAATATGTATCTGATATAAAGCAGCTCAGTGTGCTGAGTGCTAATTCTATGCTAGGTACTGTGCATGAATTAAATGCTTGGTATTTTTCTGTGAAATATCTATTATTACATCCATTTCCAAAGAGAAAGTGAAGAAAATAACTTGTCTAATATTTAGCAAGTAATCTGTAGAAAATCCAGAATTCATAGCCAGCTCCATTTCAAATCCCACACTGAGAAAGACTATCAAATGCTGTTTCTCCTTGCTAACACAGCACTTAAATCTATTTGAAGCTGAGCTGATTAAGACTGAAATATCTTAAAGCTAACAGTGTATGCAATTTTAATTAACATGATTAGCTAAAACACAAGGAATAGCTTGTTTAGTCACATGAATACAGTTCTGGACACTTTCTGTGAACCCAAAGTATCTTATTAATAGCAGGTAGTGTTCTGTGAAAAATCATATCTATAACAGATTGTGCTTTTGACTTCTCAAAGGTTCAAGAGTATCAGCTAATTAGGGCAGCTGTAAAATTTCAGGCAGCTTTTACTACTTTAATTTGACACAACATGCTGCCAAGAAGCTCCAAAATATACTGGAAAGTTTAATTATCAAACACTTGCAAAAACTTATGTAACTAAGCCTCAACTATTAGGATAGGGAAGGTTTCAAACTATTAAAATAGGGAGCGGTTTATGAGGAATCAGAAAATGCCTTATAAATTAAATATTAATTGTGCTTTGTGCACAAGACTAGATCATACCACATACAATTACATACATTTATGTATATATATAATTATACATGTACAGAAACATATTCAGGCAAACTACATTGAATAGAATCACAAACATTTTAGAGCAGGCAAATATGGGGAGTATACAGAAATCTACAGTAGAAAAAATAATAGATTTGGAGCCAGAATTTCATGAATTTGAGTCTGAGGTTATTACTCTTGCCTCTTCATGCAGCAATTGTAAAGATTAAATGAGGTGTAATAGATTTGAAAATATTTAGTATATATGCTGAAACATTATGCTTAATAAAAATTAGTTGAGTATATTAAATATTTTATATATTATATAATAATAAATATATTATTAATAATATAGATAATATATTGTATATATTAATATAGATAATATTTCATAACACAATATATTATATGTATTATTAATATATTATAACATTATATATTATTAATAATTAAATTTAATATATTGTCATTAATCAAACTTAATATGCTATTATAATTTAATATATTTAGAATGCTTGTTTTCATAAAGGTCAAATTTTGGGCTTTGTTATGGGATGACTTTTATTCCCCCATAATTTGTATGTTGAAGCTCTAAGGCCCAGAAGATGACTACATTTGAAAATAAGAGGTGTTAAAGTTTAAATGATTCCTGTTAGGATGGATTCTATTCCAGGGTCATGGGTGTCCTTACAAGAAGAGGGAATTTGGACATCCAGAGATATGGAGATGTGGGGCCACAGAGAAAGACCACCTGAAGACAAAGCCAGAGGTAACCACCCAAGCCAAGGAGAGAGGCCTCAGGAGAAATCAAGCCTGCCAGAACTATAAGAAAGTAAATTTCTGTTATTTTAGTCAACTGTCTTATTTTGCATTTTATTCTGGTGATATTTTTCTAAGCAGTCATAGCAAAAAAAAAAATAGCCTTCTAATTTATAAACAAAATAGTTTTTAAGGTAGCAACTAATTGAGAGTAAAAATGTTGGTTCGGATTTTGAAAATAGATAGCTAGTACAACGATTTTAATGTACCCAAGCATGATTCACAGAGTAAGAGTTTGTAAGGTCTGTTCTCTTTACCTCAAAGATGCTTAGGAAAATCTCAATTCTACTTGTGCTCATGGAGCTCCCATTACTGGACACTTACACTTTCTTCACATCTATCTGAATCCAATCTGTCATGCAGAGACTGGCTATATACTTAAAAATGTAACTAATGACACAACCCCCCAAAGGTCTTTCTCTTGAATTGACCCTTAAAACTGCTACCTTTCTTATCTGGTAACATTATAGGATCATTTGTCTTATTTACAAAGCAATAAAAATGTAATTTTCTGAGAGAAAAATCACTGAAGCCTATATATTTTTCTTACATAAGACTCAAGATAGTGTTTTGTAAAAAATTCCTACTGAACTAATCAATAATTTTAATAAAATATTAACTATTGAAAGGTGTCAAAATATTTTTAGCTTTTATTCATAAATCAAAAAACAACGGGTTTTATAGACATTGTCAGGCTTCCCTTTTGGCTTAGCTGGTAAATAATCCGCCTGCAGTGCGAGAGACTAGGGTTTGATCCCTGGGTTCAGAAGATCCTCTGGAGAAGGGAGAGGCTACCCACACCAGTATTCTGGCCTGGGTAATTCCATGGACTGCAAAACAGACATAGGCTCCATTATGTGGTCCACTGGAGAAGGGAATGGCAAACCACTTCAGTATTCTTGCCTGGAGAACCCCATGAACAGAAAGAAAAGGCAAAATGATAGGATATTGAAAGAAGGACTCTCCAGGTCAGTAGGTGCCCAATATGCTACTGGAGATCAGTGGAGAAATAACTCCAGGAAGAATGAAGGGATGGAGCCAAAGCAAAAACAATACTCATTTGTGAATGTTACTGGTGATAGAAGCAAGGTCCAATGCTATAAAGAGCAATATTGCACAGGAACCTGGAATGTCAGGTCCATGAATCAAGGCAAATTGGAAGTAGTCAAATAAGAGATGGCAAGAGTGAATGTCNTTTCCAATGAGTGGGCTCTTCACATCAGGTGGTCAAATTATTGGAACTTCTGCTTCAGCATCAGTGCTTCCAAAGAGTATTCAGGGTTGATTTCCTTTAGGATTGACTGGTTTGATTTCCTTGCTTTCCAAGAGACTCTCAAGAGTCTTTGCCAGCATCACAGTTCAAAAGCATCAATTCTTTGGCACTCTGTCTTCTCTATTGTCCAGCTCTCACATCTGTGCATGACTACTGGAAAGACCATAGCCTTGACTATACGGACTTTGATTCACTGGTTTATGTAACTGGAAAATCCAAGTGGATGTTAGGGCTTCAAGGCATAGCTGAAGTTACTGGTTCCAATGATATCTTGTGTCTATGTCTCTCTCCATCACTTGTCCCTGCTTTTCTTTGTAGTGGTTTCATCCTCCAGTAGGCTTGCTCCGTATGAGAGTAAGACAACTGCCTGAAGTACTGGCTTCTAGTGTGCTTAACACAGGAGACAAATATTCTACCTTGTTACCCATAGCATGTTTGCAAACCATTTAGATGGGCTGGGCTGGAGACAAGAACTTGTAAGGGCCACCTGTCTAACCCTGAGATAAGTGAGGCCATTTGATGTCAGCAAGGTGGGAGGTGGGGGTGGTAATCCATGAAGGAAAAGGATGCTGAGTTCCTGACATGAATTATGATGTCCTTTCTATCCTATTCCAACAGTGGTAGGAAGCACCACCTAATAATGAATCAATGTAATTTCAAGGCTTATATAGGCAGAAATGACACCCAGGCAACATCCTCATCTCACATCTCTGGATTTTGGAAAGGCATTTGAGACATTTATTTCATCTCCAATGAACTATCAGATTGAGGCTGATTGGATTGCCTAATTAGCCAACTTCATGCTTTAATGCTTGGAATAAATAATGTCTCCTGCTTCCCTGGTGGCTCAGTCAGTAAAGAACCCATCTGCAGTGCAGGACACCTGGGTTCGATCCCTGGGTTGGGAAGATCCCCTGGAGGAGGGCGTGGCAACCCACTCCAGTGTTCTTGCCCGGAGAATCCCATGGACAGAGGAGCCTGGTGGGCTACAGCCCATGGGGTCGCAAAGAGTTGGCACAGCTGAGCTACTAAGCACAGCACTGGGAAGAGTGACTATTTAACTTGCTTATGCAATTCTTCTGTGCAATTGAGAAAAAAATTACATTTTCCCCCCAAATATATCTTACCTGCTACCCTTTTTATTTTATTCACCTGCTTTGTAACAGAAACCTTGAGCTCTATTAAAGACTTTTCTAAACAGAAAGTGTTTAATTCAATATTTGTTTCCTAAGGCAGTCAAGGCTATGGTTTTTCCAGTGGTCATGTATGGATGTGAGAGTTGGACTGTGAAGAAGGCTGAACACTGAAGAATTGACGGTTTTGAACTGTGGTATTGGAGAAGACTCTTGAGAGTCCTCTGGATTGCAAGGGGGTCCAACCAGTCCATCCTAAAGGAGATCAGTCCTGGGTGTTCACTGGAAGGACTGATGCTAAAGCTGAAACTCCAATACTTTGGCCACCTCATGTGAAGAGTTGACTCATCTCTGATGCTGGGAGGGATTGGGGGCAGGAGGAGAAGGGGACGACAGAGGATGAGATGGCTGGATGGCATCACTGACTCGATGGACATGAGTCTGAGTGAGCTCTGGGAGTTGGTGATGGACAGGGAGGCCTGGTGTGCTGTGATTCATGGGGTCACAAAGAGTCAAACTCAACTGAGCGACTGAACTAAACTGAGCTGAAGGCTGCTGTTACAAAGGGCCACAAACTGGGAGGCTCAAGGGAACACAAATTTAGTACCTTCTGGGACTGGAAGCCAAAAGTCTGAATCAAGCTTCTCTGAATCAAGCTCTCTCTGAGACTTTACAAGAGAGAAGCCTTCCTTACCTTTCCTCGGTTTCTGGTGGTTTGCCCCCTAGCTCTGCCACTCCCTGGCTGGAAGCCACATAACCCCAGTCGGTCTCTGCTTCCATCTTCACGTGGCATTCTCCCTGTGTCTCTGTCTGCACGTGGTCATCATCTTTTAAGGACACGAGTCATATTTAGATTGGGGGCTTCCCCGTGGCTCAGTGCTAAAGAATCCGCCTGCAATGTAGGAGACTCAGGTTTGCCCCCTGGGTCAGGAAGATCCCCTGGAGGAGAAAATGGCAACACACTCCAGTATTTTTGCCTCAAAAATCCCATGGACAGAGGAGCCTGGTGGGCTACATTCCATGAGGTTGCAAAGAGTCAGACATGACCCTGAGCACTCATATTAGATTAAGGGCGAACCTTTCTCCAGAACGACCTCATCCTGGCTAATTATATCTACAGCCACTCTGTTTCCAAATAAAGTTAGCTTCTGGGATACTTGCGGTTAGGACTTCACATATCTTTCTGGGAAACACACGATTCAATCCATAACAGTCCTTGACAGAATGAAGGATTACAACCAATGAAGCTGCTGGCTGTTAACACTGATTATGGTAGTACTTTTCTAGGTCTGCCCTGCTGCCTTCCTTGCTTCTCCTTCTCCTCCTCTTTTTCCTCTCCCTTCCCAGTTGTCCAAAGTGCTCCCAACCCCCAGAGACAGATAATGTCTTGTATTTAATTTCTGAGAACATTTTTCACATTTATTAATTCATCATATCTTATGACTGACACATGAAGTAAAGTAGGCAAACTTCATTGTCTCTTTTCAGTTAGTGACAGAGAGACAGACAGACAGAAATATGAAATGACTTGCCGAAGTTCACCCAGTTAGGTGAGAAAGCTGGAGTTGGAATGAGATTGCTGGGCACTCCCGTTCTACTATCTGCAAATGCCCTCAAGACCCACAGATTTGGAGAAATACAAACGGACCTTTCCTTTCTCATGTGCCACAGCTTCCCTGGCCCGCCCCATGCCCAGCTGTGTCTGTTTTTCACTCTACACTGATGATGATCCACACAGCTTTGAACGTGTCCTGACAGCTTTCCTTGGGGATGCACCCCTATTTCAACTGCAGAGTTCTGCTTGGACTGTGGTTTTCCGTCTCCCAGACTCTCTCTGCTCCAACACACCCTTCAAACCTGCTGCTGCAAGGGTCACTCATCAAAATGGCCAACATAAAGCTCTCCAATAGCTGTGAGAACCAAACTATAGAAGAAACATTGTTGGACACAATACTGGAAACATCAGGGAGATTATGGGGGTCAGTATGGCAGGAAGGTGGTCATGTTAATACAGCTGGACAAAGATAGTCTTAGCATCCTAAGCCACCAAAGACTCCCTAAAAGGAGAATTTTGGTAAGTGAAAACGATTGGCAAATCGGGGGATGGGATACATGGGAACTGTCTGTCTGTACTGTCTGTTTAATTTTTCTCTAAACCTAAAACTTCTCTCAAATAATCAGCTGTGGCTCAGCTGGTAAAGAATTCGCCTGCAGTGCGGGAGACCTGGGTTTGATCCCTGGGTTGGGAAGATACCCTGAGGAAGGGAAAGGCTACCCACTCCACTATTCTGGCCTGGAGAAGTCCATGGACTATAAAGTCCATGGGGTTGCAAAGAATCAGACATGACTGAGCAACTTTCACTTCACAAATAATAAAATCTATTTATTAAAAAATGAATTCATGTGGGTTAAGAAAGGAATATTCTTATTACAAGTAGTTAAAAAATAGTATAAATAAAACTAAGCATAATTGCTTTTAGATATTACAACTGATCTACGTCCACATTTAGTGTTAAGAGGACTGAAAGGAAGCCCATTTACTCAGTCATATTAAAACCTAACTTGCCGATATGCTGCCTGGCTCTAAATTGCGAGTTTCATAAGCGCTAAAAATTGGCTGACCTACTTCACCATAGTAATTGAAAGGGATTATTACTGACAATTAGCTAGCATGCAATAGTAATAGATAATTTACTTTTTCCAAATATTTTGCAAGCAAGCACTTTTTCTTTTCTTTTTTTTTTAAGGAAACACATTAGACAGTTGTGTCTTGGCAAATTACAATGCATCTTTTATTTCTTGACAAATAATTCATACTGCAATATTTTTTACAGTCCATAATTCTAATGTGGCTGTTATATTCATTATGTCTACAGACATTTTATCAGGATAAGTATTCAATGAAACATGTGGGGACTTAGCCCCACAGCCCTCATTTTGGCTGATAGTCCCCCTCTTGTAACCTGGGCAAAGTACAGGGAAGAGGACTTTTCTAGCCAGATTTTGACTTTGGAGGAAAATGAGGTCATTTTCAATACAAATGTCTAAACTCCTCCAACCTTAGCTATTCTATTATATTCTTCCCAAGATACATTTTTTTTTAGCTTAATGAAAAATAAAGTTACGGCATATCTGGATATATATCTTTTTCTTCACACATTACTGAACAAGAATACACAGAAGAACTGTACAAAAAAGATCTTCACAACGCAGATATCATAATGGTATGATCACTCACCTAGATCCAGACATCCTGGAATGTGAAGTCAAGTGGGCCTTAGAAAGCATACTATGAACAAAGCTAGTGGAGGTGATAGAATTTCAGTGGAGCTATTTCAAATCCTAGGCGATGATGCTGTGAAAGTGCTGCACGCAATATGCCAGCAAATTTGGAAAACTCAGCAGTGGCCACAGGACTGGAAAAGGTCAGTTTTCACTCTAATCCCGAAGAAAGGCAATGCCAAACAATGCTCAAACTACTGCACAATTGCACTAATCTCACAAGCTAGTAAAGTAATGCTCAAAATTCTGAAGCCAGGCTTCAGCAACACGTGAACCGTGAACTTCCAGATGTATAAGCTGGTTTTAGAAAAGGTAGAGGAACCAGAGATCAAATTGCCAACATCCGCTGGATCATGGAAAAAGCAAGAGAGTTCCAGAAAAACATCTATTTCTGCTTTATTGACTATGCCAAAGCCTTTGACTGTGTGGANTTCCTGATGTTCAAGCTGGTTTTAGAAAAGGCAGAGGAACCAGAGATCAAATTGCCAACATCCGCTGGATCATGGAAAAAGCAAGAGAGTTCCAGAAAAACATCTATTTCTGCTTTATTGACTATGCCAAAGCCTTTGACTGTGTGGATCACAATAAACTCTGGAAAATTCTAAAAGAGATGGGAATACCAGACCATCTGACCTGCCTCTTGAGAAACCTATACATAGGTTAGGAATAAACAGTTAGGAACAACGTATTGGTTCCAAATAGGAAAAGGAATATGTCAAATCTGTATATTTTCACCCTGCTTATTTAACTTCTATGCAGAGTACATCATGAGAAATGTTGGACTGGAAGAAACACAAGCTGGAATCAAGGTTGCCAAGAGAAATATCAATAACCTCAGATACGCAGATGACACCACCCTTATAGCAGAAAGTGAAGAGGAACTAAAAAGCCTCTTGATAAAAGTGAAAGAGGAGAGTGAGAAAGTTGGCTTAAAGCTCAACATTTAGAAAACGAAGATCATGGAATCTGGCCCCATCATTTCATGTGAAATTGATGGGGAAACAGTGGAAACAGTGTCAGGCTTTATTTGGGGGGGGGGCTCCAAAATCACTGCAGAGGATAACTGCAGCCATGAAATTAAAAGACTCTTACTCCTTGGAAGAAAAGTTATGACCAACCTAGATAGCTATTGAAAAGCAGAGACATTACTTTTCCAACAAAGGTCCATCTAGTCAAGGCTATGCTTTTTCCAGTGGTCATGTATGGATGTTAGAGTTGGACTGTGAAGAAAGCTGAACACCGAACAATTGATGCTTTTGAAGTGTGGTGTTGGAGAAGACTCTTGAGAGCCCCTTTGTCTGCAAGGAGATCTAACCAGTCCATACTGAGGGAGATCAGCCCTGGGATTTCTTTGGAAGGAATGATGCTACAGCTGAAACTCCAGTTCTTTGGCTACCTCATGAGAAGAGTTGACTCATTGGAAAAGACTTTGATGCTGTGAGGGATTGGGGGCAGGAGGAGAAGGGGACGACAGAGAATGAGATGGCTGGATGGCATCACTGACTCGATGGATGTGAGTCTGAGTGAACTCTGGGAGATGGTGATGGACAGGGATGCCTGGCGTGCTGCAATTCATGGGGTCGCAAAGAGTCAGACACTACTGAGCAACTGAAATGAACTGAACTGAACTGAACTGATAGACATTGCACTCAGAAATTAAACAAACAAACAAACAACTTATTTGTTCCTTTCTTGTTACTCTTTGCCATAGAAAAATAGACATTTGTTTGTATTTAGTTTCCTCTGATTTCCTATTATGATTTATATTAATTCAAAATGGATAAATTTAGCCTGAACACAGTTGTCCAGTCTTCATGTCTCTTAAAGAATAGCTTTTCTGCTCTCAAACTGAGATGTACACATTCTTTTGTAATCAGTGTCACAACTTCATGGATTCTGCAAAATTCACATCTCTAAATTGCATCTTAAACATGTCTATCTTAGAGCAATTAAAAGGGTGTTTTCTTGGTGATCACTATTTACTTTTAGGAGAGGTATGCATGAGAATGTTTAAGGCTTAATTTAAGGGCAATGCATTTATTTCTTGAGAAGGATCTATACATTAAGCATGTTAAGGCTACATGATGGTTCAGAAATAACTTGAAAGAACACTCAGAAATTTTCAAGTCATAATAAGACTTCTCTTAGGATTAAGCAATTTAAGAGATACAATTTTATCATGCTCTGTTTCATTGTTTTGACCAGATAGTTATTTTATCTTATTTTTATTGCCTTATAAATAATTTTATAATTTAAAATTCTGTTAGGAAAGAAACAAAAAATAATTTTAAAAATCTGTAAGGAAAGAAACAAAAAAATAAATCATGAGATTAGAATCATAGTCATCCCAGAAGACAACAAAAAGGAAATACTTGTACCTGAGAAGATAGCAGTTGATAATGTCCCTAAAAAGGAGAATGAGCTAGCCACCCAAGTTAGAGAAACCCAGAGAGCCTCAAACAGAATAAACCCAAGGCAAAACATCCCAAGACACATATTAATCAAACTAACAAAGATCAAACACAAACAGCAGGTATTGAAAGCAGCAAGGAAAAAGCAACAAATAACACACAGGGGATCCCCATAAGGATAACAGCTGATCTTTCAATAGAAACTCTTCAGGCAAGAAGGGAATGGCAGGACATACTTAAAGTGATGAAAAAGAAAAATCTATAACCAAGATCACTCTATTCATCAAGGATCTCATTCAGATATGAAGGGGAAATCAAAAGTTTTATAGACAAGCAAAAGCTGAGAGAATTCAGCACCACCAAACCAGCTCTTCAACAAATGCTTAAGGATCTTCTCTAGACAAGAAACACAGAAACAGTTTATAAAAACGAACCCCAAACAACAATGTAAATGGTAATAGGACCATACACATCAACAACTACCTTAAATGTAAATGGGTTAAATGCTCCAACCAAAAGACAAAGACTGGCCAAATAGATTAAAAAACAGGACCCCTAAATATGCTGTCTACAAGAGACTTATTTCAAACCTAGGGACACATACAGACTGAAAGTGAAGGGCTAGAAAAAGATATTTCATGCAAACAGAGGCCGTAAAAAGGCAGGAGTAGCAATACTCATATCAGATAAAATAGACTTTGAAATAAAGACCACAATAAGAGACATAGAAGGACACTGCTACTGCTGCTGCTGCTGCTAAGTCACTTCAGTTGTGTCCAACTCTGTGTGATCCCATAGACGGCAGCCCACCAGTCTCCCCCAGGAATGAACAGGCAAGAGATTCCCCCAGGAATCTCCAGGAAAGAACACTGGAGTGGGTTGCCATTTCCTTCTCCAATGCATGAAAGTGAAAAGTGAAAGTGAAGTCGTTCAGTCATGTCCAACTCTTAGCAACCCTATGGACTGCAGGCTACCAGGCTTCTCTGCCCACAGGATTTTCCAGGCAAGAGTACTGGAGTGGGGTACCATCGCCTTCTTGAGAAGGACACTACACATGACCAAAGGATCAATCCAAGAAGAAGATATTACAATTATAAATATTTATGCACCCAACATAGGAGCATCTCAAAATGCAAGACAAATTTTAAGAAATATGAAAAAGGAAATTAACAATACACAGCAGAGGATGAGATGGTTGTATGGCATCACTGACTCAATGGACATGAGTTTGAATAAGCTCCAGGAGTTGGTGATGGACAGTGAAGCCTGCTATGCTGCAGTCCATGGGGCCTCAAAGAGTCGAACACAACTTAGTGACTCAACTGAACTTAATACCATACTTACATCTATGGATAAATCAACAAAACAGAAAATTAGCAAGGAAACAGAAGTTTTAAATGATACAATGGACCAGTTAGACCTAACTGATATCTATAGGGCATTTCACCCCCAAAACAATGGATTTCACCTTTTTCTCAAGTGCACACAGAACTTTCACCAGGATAGATCATATCCTAGGCCATAAATCTAGCCTTGACAAATTAAAAAGAAAAAAAAAAAGAGAGAGAGAGAGAGAGAGAGATCATTTCACACATCTTTTCTGATCACAATGTAGTATGATCAGTATTTTAAAGTAAAATAAAGTTAAAAAAATAAATAAAATTAAAAAAAAAAAGAAAATTAAAAGGAAAAAAAAAGATATCAACCAAAGGGGGGAAAAAAACTATTAGAAATACAAACATACGGAGGATAAACAACACACTTCTGAATAACCAACAGATCATGGAAGAATCAAACAGGAAATAAAAATATGCACAGAAACAAGTGAAAATGAAAACATGACAACCCCAAACCTATGGGATTCAGTAAAAGCAATGCTGATAGAGAGATTCATAGCAATACAAGCCTATCTCAAGAAACAAGAGAAAAAAAAAAAAAAACACCTAACTTTACACCTAAAACAACCAGAAAGGGAATAAAAGAAGAACCCCAAAGTTAGTAGAAAGAAAGAAATCATTAAAATCAGAGTAGTCAATAAAACTGAAAGCTGTTTTTTTGAGAAGATAAATAAAACATACAAATCATTAGCCAGAATCATCAAAAAAAAAAAAAATAATAAGAGAGAAGAATAAAAAACAATAAAATTGGAAATAAAAATGGAGAAATTACAACAGACAACAGAGAAATACAAAAGATCATAAGAGACTATTATGAGTAATTATATCAATAAAATAGACAATTTGGAAGAAAAATGGACAAATTCTTAGAAACATAAAACCTTCCAAAACTGAACTAGGAAGAAAGAGAAAACCTTAATAGACTCATCACAAAAATGGAATTCAAAACTGCAATAAAAAATCTTCCAACAAACAAAAGCCCAGAATCAGTTGGCTTCACAAGTGAATTCTACCAAAAATTTAAAGACCAGCTAAAACCTATCCTATTCAAACTCTTCCGGAAAATTGTAGAGGAAGATAAACTCCCAAACTCATTCTATGAGGCCACCATCACCTTAACATCAAAATCAGACAAAGATGCCACCAAAAAAAGAAAACTACAGGCCAATATCACTGATGAACATAGATGCAAAACTCCTCAACAAAATTCTAGCAAACAGAATCAAACAACACATTTAAAAAGATTATACATCATTACCAAGTAGGCTTTATCCAAGGTATGCCAGGATTCTTCAATATTTGCAAATCAATCAATGTGATACACCATATTAACAAATTGAAAGATAAAAATCATATGATTATCTCAATAGATAGAGAAAAAGCCTTTGACAAAATCCAACACCAATTTATGATCAGAAATTTCTAGAAATCAGGCATAGAAGGAATATACCTCAACTTAATTAAAGCCATATGTGATAAATTCACAGCAAACATTATCCTAACTGGCAAAAACTTGAAAGCATTTCTTCTAAAATCAGGAACAAGACAAGCGTGCCTATCACTGTTCAACACAGTTTTTGAAGTCCTAGCCATGGCATTCAGAGAAAAAAAGTAATAAAAAATAATCCAGATTGGAAAAGAAGAAGTAAAACTCTCACTGTTTGCAGATGACATGATCCTCTACATAGAAAACTCTAAAGATATCACCAGAAAATTGCTAGAGTTAATCTATGAATACAGTAAAAGTTACAGCATATAAAATTAATACACAGAAATCCTTTGCATTACTATACACTAACAATGAGAAAATAGAAAGAGAAATTAAGGAAACAATCCCATTCACCCTTGCAATGAAAGGAATAAAATACTTAGGGATAAATTTAGCTAAAGAAACAAAAGGCCTATATATAGAAAACTATAAAACACTGATGAAAGAAATCAAAGACGACACAAATAGATAGAGAAATATGCCATGTTTATGGATCGATCAGAAGAACAAATATAGTGAAAATGAGTATACTACCCAGGGCAATCTATAGATTCAACATAACCCCTATCAAGTTACCAACAGTATTTTTCACAGAACTAGAAAAAATAATTTCACAATTTGTATGGAAACACAAAAAAACTCTAATAACCAAATCAATCTTGAGAAAGAAGAGTGGAACTGGTGGAATCAACCTGGCTGATTGCAGACTGTACACAAATCCATAGTCATCAAGACACTATGGTAATGGCACAAAGACAGACATATAGATGAATGGAATGAAATAGAAAAGCCCAGAAATAAATCCACACATCTATGGACACCTTGTGACTTCCTTGGTGGCTCAGACAGTAAATAGTGCTTACAATGTGGGAGACCTGGGTTCAGTCCCTGAGGTGAGAACATCTCCTGGAGAAGGAAATGGCATCCCACTCCAGTATTCTTGCCTGGAAAATCCCATGGATGGAAGAGCCTGGAAGGGCTACAGTCTATGGGGTCACAAAGAGTCAGACACCACTGAGTGACTTCACTATGGACACCTTATCTTTGACAAAGAAGACAAAAACAAACAGTGGAGAAAAGACAATCATTTTAACAAATGCTGCTGGGAAAACTGGTCGACCACCTGTAAAAGAATGAAACTAGAACACTAACACCACACATACACGGACACACACACACACAAAAAATAAAAATAGATTAAAGATCTAAAGGGAAGACCAGAAACTATAAAACTCTTAGCAGAAAACATAGGCAGAACAGTGTCTGACATAAACCACAGCAAAATCCTCTATGACCCACCTCCCAGGGTAATGGAAATAAACACAAAAATAAACAAACGGGACCTAAGGAAACTATAAGCAAAGTGAAAAGTCAGCCTTCAGAATGGGAGAAAATAATAGCAAATGAAACAACTGACAAATAATTAATCTCCAAAATATATATGCAGCTCATGAAAATCAATATGAGAAAAATAAATTACCCAATCAAAAAGTGGGCCAAAGAACTAAACAGACATTTCTCCAAAGAAGACATACAGATGGCTAACATACACATGAAAAAATCTTCAACATCACTCATTATCATAGAAATTCAAATCAAAACCACAATGAGGTACCATCTCACACCAGTCAGAATGGCTGCCATCAAAAAATCTACAAGCAGTAGATGTTGTAGAGGGTGTAGAGAAAAGGGAACCCTCTTACACTGTTGGTGGAAATGCAAACTAGTACAGCCACTATGGAGAACAGTGTGGTAATTCCTTAAAAAACTGGAAATAGGACTGCCCTATGACTCAGCAATCCCACTGCTGGGCATACACATGGAGGAAACCAGAAGTGAAAGAGACACTTGCACCCCAGTGCTCATTGCAGCACTGTTTATGATAGCTAGGACATGGAAGCAACCTAGATGTACATTGGCAGATGAATGGATAAGGAAGTTGTGGTACATATACACAATGGAATAATATCATTCAGCTATTAAAAATAAAGTATCTGAATCAGTTCTAATGGGGTGGATGAAACTGGAGCCTATTATACAAAGAGAAGTAAGTCAGAAAGAGCAACACCAATACAGCATATTAAAGCATATATATGGAATTTAGAAAGATGGTAACTACAACTCTATATGCAAGACAGCAAAAAAAAGCACAGATGTAAAGAACAAATTTTGAAATCTGTGAGAGAAGGTGAGGGTGGGATGATTTGAGAGAACAGCATTGAAACATGTGTATTACTATATGTAAAAATAGATGACCAGCGTAAGTTCAGTGCATGAAGGGCACTCAAGCTGGTGCTCTGGGAAAACCCAGAGGGATAGAGTAGGAGGGAGGTCCAGGATGGGGGACACATGTATACTGCTGGCTGATTCATGTCGATGTATGACAAAAACCACTACAATATTGTAAAGTAATTAGCCTCCAGTTAAAATGAATAAGTAAATTGTAAAAAAAAAAAANCACAGCAAAATCCTCTATGACCCACCTCCCAGGGTAATGGAAATAAACACAAAAATAAACAAACGGGACCTAAGGAAACTATAAGCAAAGTGAAAAGTCAGCCTTCAGAATGGGAGAAAATAATAGCAAATGAAACAACTGACAAATAATTAATCTCCAAAATATATATGCAGCTCATGAAAATCAATATGAGAAAAATAAATTACCCAATCAAAAAGTGGGCCAAAGAACTAAACAGACATTTCTCCAAAGAAGACATACAGATGGCTAACATACACATGAAAAAATCTTCAACATCACTCATTATCATAGAAATTCAAATCAAAACCACAATGAGGTACCATCTCACACCAGTCAGAATGGCTGCCATCAAAAAATCTACAAGCAGTAGATGTTGTAGAGGGTGTAGAGAAAAGGGAACCCTCTTACACTGTTGGTGGAAATGCAAACTAGTACAGCCACTATGGAGAACAGTGTGGTAATTCCTTAAAAAACTGGAAATAGGACTGCCCTATGACTCAGCAATCCCACTGCTGGGCATACACATGGAGGAAACCAGAAGTGAAAGAGACACTTGCACCCCAGTGCTCATTGCAGCACTGTTTATGATAGCTAGGACATGGAAGCAACCTAGATGTACATTGGCAGATGAATGGATAAGGAAGTTGTGGTACATATACACAATGGAATAATATCATTCAGCTATTAAAAATAAAGTATCTGAATCAGTTCTAATGGGGTGGATGAAACTGGAGCCTATTATACAAAGAGAAGTAAGTCAGAAAGAGCAACACCAATACAGCATATTAAAGCATATATATGGAATTTAGAAAGATGGTAACTACAACTCTATATGCAAGACAGCAAAAAAAAGCACAGATGTAAAGAACAAATTTTGAAATCTGTGAGAGAAGGTGAGGGTGGGATGATTTGAGAGAACAGCATTGAAACATGTGTATTACTATATGTAAAAATAGATGACCAGCGTAAGTTCAGTGCATGAAGGGCACTCAAGCTGGTGCTCTGGGAAAACCCAGAGGGATAGAGTAGGAGGGAGGTCCAGGATGGGGGACACATGTATACTGCTGGCTGATTCATGTCGATGTATGACAAAAACCACTACAATATTGTAAAGTAATTAGCCTCCAGTTAAAATGAATAAGTAAATTGTAAAAAAAAAAAAAAAAAAAAAGTAGTGTCTGCCATTAATGTGACTTCAAGTCAGCTGGGAAAATAGACATGTCCATAAGAGGGTTTCTCTGATAGCTCAGTCGGTAAAGAATCCACATGCAATGCAGAAGACCCTGTTGGATTCCTGTGTTAGGAAGACCTTCTGGAGAAGGGATAGGCTACCCACTCCAGTATTCTTGGGCTTCCCTTGTGGTTACCTGGTAAAGAATCTGCCTGCAATTCAGTAGACCTGGGTTCAATCCCTAAGTTAGGAAGATTCCCAGGAGAAGGGAAAGGCTACCCTCTCCAGTATTCTGACCTGGAAAACTCCATGGACTGTATAGGGATTGCAAAGAATTGGACACGACTGACAAATTTTCACTTTCACAAGAAATAGAGACAAAAAAAAAAAAGTATGAGAGAAAGGAAATGAGGATAGGCATTTTCTATATTTGACTAAATGTCCTAAACTATGAATATGGACTCTAAAGCATGACTCTGAAATAGAGGTTAATCAGGATTACCAGTGAATCACTATATTTAGAGAAGCCCATGACTTTTAAGGTATGCAACAAATCTACTGAACATTATAATTGTGTTAGACTTCCAACATCCATCACAGACAGCACATGTTCACACAGGATTTACTACTACAACTTAATTACACATAAAGTCAAGTGTGTCATCCTCTTACTTTATATAGTAAACAGATGCTGTATAGCATAATTAACCTTTATCATATTATTCCCCCATCCCTTATTATCTGCAACATAAATACAAGGAAGAAACTCAGATATAAAGAATTATGTTCTGTTCAATATGTTATTCTTCCAAGATAAATATAGACAGACTTAGACTTAAAGGAAATAAAGCTTCAAGTCTCACTTGAACTAGTGTCATGTTGACTTTTATAAATCTGATGTCTCAAACTTATATTAGTTTTGGCATTTACTAGCTACTACCTCACTTACAGAAATAAAATGAGGTTGCTTGTAAATATCTTATAGTAAAAAGGTTTTGGTTTCTTTTCCCTTTTTTCATTTGTTTTATTTTTTACCTTCAGCTATATACAGTGACTATATATACTCAACAGCCAGACTGAATTCAAATTCAAGCTCCATGATTTATAAGATATATTACTTTAAGTAATTGACTTCTTTCTGTGTCTTAGTTTTCCTCATTTGGAGAATGGGAATAATAGTACATAATCCATAAGGACATGTTAACCAAGAGGGTTAACAAATCTTCAGTGATTAGACCAAGGCTTTCCATTTAATGAGGGATAAATAATTGTTAATTGTTATTACTCTTGATGATGATAACAGCATCATGCTTTCTTACTGATTTAAAAATTTTATAATTTTAAGTATATATCTGAAGAGATCCGTAACAGAAAGGAAGCCCTTCCCCTCAAGTTCCTAATTCTCAATTTCTTTCTTAAATTAAATTGATCATAGACAAGCAAAGGAACACCTCCACAAAATGTGACCCAAATAATAGGCTTTATTTAACAGAGTAAATTGCTCCTGAGCAGATTTCCTAACCTCACTTGAGAGATCAGCCAAGCAGGAGTGAGCTGGTTCCAACACCTCAGTACAATGCTAATGATTTTTTCATGTTGAATTAATAGGATTGAAATATTTGTGATTTCAGCAGCTGCTGGGACCAGTGGGAGAGCTTCCACCAACACACTGACAGCTTTATGCCCTCACATGGCTGTGTTTAGATAAAACAGAAATGTTAACAGTCTACCTATAGTAGGTTAATCTTAAATTAATAATAATTATTTCCTTCAAGGCAGATATCTAACATTTCCTCCATCCCTTGGAGAAATTGTATATATTTTTTATGCATGCATGAAAGGGTAATTTTTTGTGCACATAAAGTAAAATTTGTGTTTCAAAGCAGGTGAGTGGATAGTGTGTAGTCATCTGATTAATTATCACAGCAAGAAATGACTGAGATTTGCCAATATGGAGAACATTTTTACTTTGCTCAGCACATTACTACCCTGTTAGATCCTTTCACTGGCTCCCAGTTGCCTCCTCTTTATAAAATTTAAATGTTTTTTCTACATCTTTATTCATCTTTTCTTCTCTCAGAAATACTACTGATTCATTCCTGCCATTTTTCCCAACACAATGATATATTCAGTTGAATCATTTTTTCTTACTTCATTCTGTCTCCATTCATTTGGCCTTATGTTTACATATCTCTCATTTGTCTATTCATTTAACTTAAAATTACAAAGAATATAATGAGAATATTTGTACTGTACTCTGCTTAAGGCAATGTTATTAGGAGGAAGGAAAAGAATGTTCAAATATGAATGCAAACTTTAATTTTAGTAATAATAATTAATAGAATAAATAATAAACAGAATAAGGAGACATAGGGATAACAGAAAAGAAATAAGAAAGGGGTTTGTGCCATCTAATAAAATGTCTCCAAAGCAAACAGTCACAGAAATTCACCTGAAATTCCTAAAATGAAATTCTGAGAAATATGAATATAAGTATATTAATTTATATCAAATATACATAGAGTCATTTTCCTAAAAGTTATTATTTCCTCTATTCTTCTTTTAATAAGTTAATTTGGCATAAAACTTCTTTAAAAATAAATAGTAATATTTTCACTCCAGAAGTGCAAATTAAAATGTGTATAACCAAACCCACATTAATTTTTAAAAATTATTTTGGCAAAAGATTATCTATGTTTTAGAGAACCAGCATTAGAAGTAACAAATATTATGATGTTTGACAGTTTATATAAGTGCTTAGAATTACTAAATATTGTCCCTCCTCCCCGACTTACATAGTTTGGTAGAATACTCACTCATTTCCCTCTTAAATATCAAAGTGTAAAAACAATATTATAAAAATTTTGTTCAGAACCATGTATTTATACTGAAAAACAGGATGCCCAAGTCTGTTGTATATATGACATCATCCTAACGCTTTTCATTAGAGTATTTTTATTGTGATCATATGTATATGATCCCACTGCACCCTGGAGAGAAAGAGATGATCTGTCAGTGCAAGATATACTTGTGAGAGAATATATTAAATGGGAAATGAAGCTTTTGACAAAAAATTTGAGAATTTAATTATTTAGCAGTGTTTTTTTCTCCAGTGTGTGTTTGTATATATGTATAATCTAAACGAAATATCCTAAAGGTACAATTTACAAGCATTTACACACACATATAATGAAGCACATGTATACATGTGTAATTTCCATATTATAATGGAAGACAAGATTTTTCTGCTTCATAAAAACATGAAGATAATCACTAATTGTGGTGTCTAACCTCTAAACTGCACTGTCAGACCTTGTTCATTATGCAGTAATTAGAAAGAGACTATTAGCACTGATGCTGTGAACTTTTTGCTGTAGTTCAGGAAATAGTGTGGTATAATCAGTTAAAACAAAAACATTTAAGAAGGTAAGAAAACTATTAAAACCAGTTCATTAGACCTGCATATTTTGGTTTCTTTGGTATTGAACATGCACATCCAAGCAAAAAAATTGAATTGCTGATCTATTCCAAATTGTGAATTTATATTTAGTGGAAGGTTAGCTTTAGAGTGCTGATTATACATTGATAAGGCTTATCCTAATGATTTAAACAGCTGTTAGGAATTATAGAGATCTAAATCAATAACAATATAGGGACTCTTTTAGAATTAGGTTTCTTTTTGCTAGGACAACTTTAATGAGATCAATTTTATTTTGTGCATGTTTCAATTGGTTTATGCTGTTATCAAAAGTCAAATTCATTCCTCAAGCTGTTGAATACACAATAGTTAAGCGAGGTTCAGAACTTTTTCCCATTCTGAAACTACTCAGACTGCTCAGACTGCTCAAGTTATCGCTAAGATAATCTTCTAGAAGTGGAAACCAATGATAAAAATTGTACTATTGCTGATGAAATGCTAGACTGTCATTTACAGTCATCATCATCAAAACATAGAGGGCAGACACCTATTTAAACACAGGTAGATGAGCCCCTCATCTAGATAATTGACTCTTTAGTAGCACACAGAATTTCATCTTCTAAATGCCATTATCCACTAATAATATGATAAGGGTGTGAGGAGCACCCTAGTGACATCTGCAGTATATAACAAATATACCTGTTTTAAGTTCTGCTGGTATTTTTGAAAATCACCAGCTGTGATGCTAGGAAGATCAAATCCACCTGCACCCTCCTGCACCCACCCCAGGAGCAATAACAACAAATACTACAATGTAATCAACAATCATCTATGAAGCACTTACTGTCTGTCAATTATATTTTTTTATCCTTAGAAAACCACTATTACATAAACATTACAATTTGATTTTGCACATGAGAAAACTGCAATTTAGGTGCCAAGGATATAATCATGTTAAGAAAGGTTGGTACCATTGCAATTCAATTTAATTCCAAAAATCAGTCATATTAAACACAGTACAATATTATCTTTCCCATTTCAATACCAGGGTTTAGAAGATGTCTTTAACATATTTTAAGGTGAATATGCACAATACCTAAACTCAGGGTTAATGTCTGTACTGGAAGTTGGCCACCTATTCCTTACTATACATGCCTCTAGGTTGCAATCAATCCTCTGGTTTAAGTTATGCTTAGAAACATAATGAACTAAGGAATAAATCTACTCCAAAATCACAGACACCAGACACTGACCCATCAGTTCCATGTTAGTTCTAGATTCTACAGCAAAAATGCCCTGTCAAAATAAGCACAGAACAGTGTCGGTACAATGAAAATCATTTTGTCAATCTCTGTCTCTCTGTGTGTGCATATATATATGCATTATATACACAATGGTCTATGTGGGAGCTGATGTTGTCCTGATATAAGGGAGTGGTGAGAAGGATGGAGGCAATTAGATACATGAAGTGTTTAGGAAGTAAATAGAGAATGCTTAAGAACAGATCAAAAGTAGAAGATGAGCAGGGAGACACAAAAGATGCCTCTGAGGCTAATCTGGTAAATTTTATTGTTCTGTGTTGTTCAGTCACTAAGTCCTGTCAGACTCTTTGTAGCCCTCCAGGCTCCTCTGCCCATGGGACTTCCCAGGCAAGAATACTGGAGTGGGCTGCCATTTCCTTTTCCAGGGAATCTTCCCAACCCAAAGATTGAACCTGTGTCTCCTGCATTGGCAGGAGGATTGTTTACCACTGTGCCCTCAGGGAAGCCCAGGTAAGACAAATCAGGACTGGCTATATAATTTGCAGATCCCATTGCAGAATATGTGGCTCTTTGTTCAAAAGTATTAAGAATTTCAAGATGGCAACAGCTGAGCATTAAAACAAGCATAGAATCTCTCCACATGTGGGGTTCTGGGCAACGGCCTGGATCAGACATCCATGAAATCAGTCCTGAACAAATTCATCAGTTTGTTGGAACATAAAATGGTGATATAAAAGAAAAGTTGGAAATATTAATCAACATTTTAAATAAATTACACACTAAAAGATAAGATAAACAAGAGAGAATCTCTTACATGGCCTCCTCTTCTGTCCCCAGTTGGGCTTCTTTCAGCTGTCTTTCCTAACAAACCTTGCCTCTTCCTCAAGGACTGGACAGACCTACCTACCAAGGCTTGGCTCTGTGGGAAAGAGGAAGAGCCCACCACTACACTGAGATCCCTGCAATTGTTTTGTGCCTTCACAGTGGAAAACCTCTGTGTGCATGTGTGTGTAAGGAGGAGAGTGAGAGACTGTCACTGTCTTGCCTTCCTCTTCAGCCTGATATTCTCTAATACCTCACCAAGCATGGTATTTCCTGTGAGCCAGGGACAACTTGTAGTCTTCTGGAGCCAATGTAAAAGCATTCATATGCATGTTGCCCTATTCTGTATCCTGTCCTTGGTGTTGACATCTATCAGAGGTTATACAAGGGGGGCGGGGAAGCTTTCTCGGCCTTGCAGATAACTGCAGTGTTTACAGGCCAGGAGCTGAGACACAGTGCTATGGATATCTTTTCCTCAGTCCATAGTCAAAATCAAAGCACATTCCCTTTTCAATCAGGTGAGGCTGTACTATCCTTTCAGAGAAGAGATAGCTTTTAAGCACCTAGTATATGTCTTATTTTACTGTGGGTATTTGCAAATGGAGCAGAGGTCATGGGGAGGTGCAACCTGTGCTGTGGGACTTTCTGCCAGAAGGCTTAACTCCCCAAGCTTGCATCAAGGCAATAAAAGTGGCCCTGTCACTGATAATGGAAGGCCTGGAGGGGCAGAGAAAGCATCTCCTCATTGTGTAAAAGAGGCCTAAACTAGGAAGTGCTTTCTGCCTCTCTCCTCTCTATACCCTCCGATCTTTGAAGCTGCCTTTGTTTTCATGACAATAAAATGCCATAACCCCCATCCCCCAAAATCCATCACTTTAAAAAGAAAGAAAAGAGAAATCATAAAAACATAAATTAGATTGCCAAAAAAAATCTATTATAACAAAAGATGACAAATATAATCAGCTGAAATTAATCCATTAAAACAAAAAGTATATATATAGTTTTTTTAAATCTAAATATGTTTTACTCAATATAAACATAAGGAGGCTCAGAAATTAAATTTCAGAATAAATATGAAAGTTAAATGAGCATAATTATATCTATAAAGATTAGCAAAAGGAAGCAGGAGTGTCTGTAGTATTAATAACAAACTAACATTGGAACTTTTGGAGGCTGGATGATATGTTTTACATCTAAGTGTATTGTATAGCATTTGTATTGAATGAGGACTCATTCATGAAAAAAACAAGAACTAGCAGAAACACAAGGAACACTTCAATTCTGCATAAAACATCAGCTTATAACAGCTAACAATAGACCAGGCATTGTAATCCTTTTCCTTTATGTTTTTACTAAGTTCTCTCCTCTGCCTTCTAACATTCCCACCCCTTCTTCAGGGACTGCAGTTTTCCTTAGCATTTATATTTCATAATAACATAGGTACCTTGCAAGTTCTGAAGCAGAGCAAATAGACTAGCAATTAATCAAATATACTTTATTTCATTTTATAGACACATGAAAAGGAATGACGTTTTGCCCCTGGCACAACTCTTCTATCTCCTGTTACTGTTTGGATCTCCCAATGACTTCAAAGAGAAATTTTCTCTGGGAGAAGTGAGCAAGATTTATAATATATAAATCTAAGTTTTTAAATGTCAAGGTATAAAGTAACAGTGATTCACTTTTTTAAACTAATAAAAAAGGACAACAAAACAAGCTTAAAAAATCCTTCCATTATTAAAATCTCTTGCCCTTACTGTAAAAAACAAAATCTCATTAAGTTCATATACCAGTAATGTATGATTTGTACAATGGTGGTGCAGAGGTTAAAGCATCTGCCTGCAATGTGGGAGACCTGGGTTCAATCCCTGGGTCGGGAAGATCCCCTGGAGAAGGAAATGGCAACCCACTCCAGTATTCTTGCCTGGAGAATCCCATGGATGGAGGAGCCTGGTGGGCTACAGTCCATGAGTCGCAAAGAGTCAGACATGACTGAGCAACTTCACTTTACTTCATTTCATGGTATGTTAACAATTCTGGAGTATTGTAGCAATCTCTCAAAAGCAAGCAACTGAAATGTTATTCATTCTAAAGCAGCATTGTCCTCTTTTCAACATAATCATGGACATATTCCTGCACTGCCTAGTATGGTAGCCACCAGTTTCTTGTGCCTATTTAACAGTTGATTTATTGCAAGTACAACTGAGGAACCAAATGTTTAATTTATTTAACTAATTTAAATTCTTTTAACTAATTTACATTGTAAAAGCCACATGTGTACACTGGCTACCACAGCTCTACTCTTGCTTTCACTCTTGCACTTGGTGATCTGCTGGCAGGTGTGCAGTGAACAGTGGAATTTAGAACTTATGGTCTGGTACTGGTGACAATGAACACTAAAGAAATTAACAAAGAAATCTCAAATGAGAACCAATAAGAAGAAAAACATGATACAGATTCATATCTGTATTCCCAAATATCCTTTAGTTGGTTCTCAGTACAATTTTGCTCGAAGAATGCTCCACTTAAAATAAAAATTAATGGGGAGATGTCATCCAATTAAGAAAACTGGCTCATAGGACCCTGACTGGAGGGTGAGCAGAGCCATCTGTCTGTTCCATTCTCCCTACTTCACTAGTGCTGACAATATTCCCACTCTCAAATCAGCTCTACATATTAAAAGTTTTAATGCATTGACCCAAAGCTCAACACTGCTTAACCATTCTAAATAAATGATACTATCTTAGTGCTTTAAGCAGCATGGCAAAAAAGCACAAAATATGCCATAATTTGTTTAGATATAAGACATCCAGGCAATTAAAACTGTCAAAAACACACATGGGGGCAAATTAAAATTGTGAACAAAGATTTTCATGTTTTTGTTAGTTTTAGAAATTCATTATTATTTTTTTCTTCTAATTTCCAAAATCATGCTGTTGTCCTCTATTTTTTCCTGAACTTCTCTTTCTTCATTGAACACTTTTCTGACTTTTCCATCATGCTCTTTGCTGGAAGTGTTGTATGGATGTGTGTGAGTGAGCAGATATCACTGTGGCAGGGAAGGGGTCAACTCACTTCTGAAGCAAATCTTGTAGTCCAAGCTTTCAATACACATTTATGAAGAGAAAGATATGTCATTGTATACTTAATCTTGGAAAAGGAAATGGCAACCCACTCCAGTACTCTTGCCTGGAAAATCCTAAGGACAGAGGAGCCTGGTAGGCTACAGTCCATGTGGTTGCTAAGAGTCAGATACGACTGAGTGACTTCACTTTCACTTTTCACATCCACTTTCATGCATTGAATAAGGAAATGGCAACCCACTCCAGTATTCTTGCCTGGAGAGTCCTAGGGATGGAGGAACCTGGTGGGCTGCTGTCTATTTGGTCGCACAGAATCAGACACAAGTGAAGCAACTTAGCAGCAGCAGCAGCATACTTAATCTATATATGCTGTAGGAATTCTGGACCCTTGAGAATTCCTAAGAAAACATGATGCTGGTTCCTAATTATGTAATAAATGCATTAACCAGTTGAAACTGATATAAGTAAAAAGATATCAATAATTTATTTTCAAAACTAAAATGAATAGCTCTTTCTAGATTAAAACCATAAATCATGTTGGTAATTCATTGCCTTATTTTATTTGTGAGAAGTACTAACCAAGAAAGTACTTGGTGCTAGAGAAGACTCGTGAGAGTCCCTTGGACAGCAAGGAGAGCAGACTAGTTAATCCTAAAGGAAATCAAATTTCATTGGAAGCATGGATGATGAAGCTGAAGCTCCATTACTTTGGCCACCTGATACAAAGTTGACTCATTGGAAAAGACCCTGATGCTGGGAAAGATTGAGGGCAGGAGGAGAAGGAAGTAACAGAGACTGAGATGGTTGGGTGGCATCATTGACTCAATGGACATGAATCTGAGCAAACTGCAGGAGATAGTGAAGGACAGGGAAGCCAGGCTGCAGTTCATGGAGTTGCAAATAGTAAGACAAGACAGAAGTGACTTAGCATGGAGGCAAACATGTTGAAATTTATATACAATAAATATATGTGTAGAATTTATTTTTTATGAAGAAACTTTATCAGTGATTAATGGATTACATGCATTGTTACAATGTGGAAGGGATTTGCAAGAAATCACTTATCTCAAGCTTGCAATGTGCTTTGGGGATGTTTAGCTTTTTTTCCTTCTATGAGAAGTTAAGATTCAAATAATCTCTAATGAAACTCTAATGTTAAAATTTTTAAATACTTTAATTGTAGGACCAAAAATTTGCTGATGCCAGAGTAGTAATATAGCATTTCATATTTTATAATTAGAGTTGAATAAAGTCATTTGATTTCTCCTAATAATCTTAAGAGGCAGATATTATCCCACTCATATAGAGAAGGAAGTTAGCATCTATACATATTTACTAGATCAACTAAACCATAGAGATAGCAGACTATAAATATTTTTGAGAGCCAGGACTGTGTTATTCTTTTACGAACCTACAGAACTTAGTTAAGAGACTGATTGACATATCATAGGTAGGCAGTATATGTCTGTTCAGTTGAAATAACGTATTAGAGTTTGGAATAAAAGAGAATTTTTGGCATTAAAACTCATCTTTCCACAGTATTGTATAACACTTTGCTAAATAAAGGGATAAGTATTTTTGTCACAAAAAATAGGTGTCCACTGCTTTGCAGATCCCTCTTGCTTAACTTTCTTTATTGTGAAAAAGCATTTTTGATTTTCTGAAATCCACAGTAAGTATATTCTAAAAGAACTATAAAACCAACTGAAATCAGGGAGTCTAAAGTATTGGAGAATGCAGAAGAGGAATCTTATAAATCTATCAACTGAGGAAATAAAAAGCATATGCCCTAGATTTGGAAATGTCCAGGAAAATAAGGATGAACAAAAAAGTAAAAGAGCACAAGGGGAAAATTACAACTAATGAGAAATCAACACATACAGAGAAATTCTCCAGGGCATTGTCCCAGTGACTATGGAACAGGAGACCTCTGCACTTTCATAGCTCTCTGTACATGTCAAAATCTTTTGCACCCCTTGGAGTTCTCAGCAGGATATCTTATTAATAACAAGTGCTGAGTATATGTGGTCATATCTTGATTAATACCATGGACCTGCAGAAGGCCGGAGTAAACAGCTACATTACTCAAGGGAGTGAAGATATGGCTAAAATTAAAGTAGCCTAAAATTAGATTTAGATCTACATACTCATAATTTAATTAAATGTCTATTGTGGGTAAAGCAGTATATTAAATGCCTAAAAAGAAACAGTTTGTAAGTTCAGAATTAGTATATCTAAACATGATGAGAAATATAAGTAAGATGAATATGAACATGCTTGCCAAATTGTAGTATATTAGAGCAATGAACAATCAAGTATATTATGAAGAAGATTAAGATAAATGGATATTTTTGTCATCCAGGAGTTACCTTATCAAAGTGCCTATGATACAAGGTTATAATATCTGAACAATATAAACAATTTTAGGAATTCTATTGGATGATTCACCATTGTTCATTATTAAAGATAACAGAAAGATAAAAGATACATAACCTCAGACGTTACTATCAAGGAGGTCAACAGGTGTTTTGCAGAAGTATCATTGATGCATACCAGAATGAACCATATCAGCTGCACATAATGGGATGGTCAATTCCAATTTCTATGTTTCTAAGATTTATTTTTAAACCTCATCAGTTCATTCATTTCAGTCACTCAGTCGTGTCCGACTCTTTGTGACTCCATGGACTGCAGCACATCAGGCTTCCCTGTCCATCACCAACTCTTGGAACTTGCTCAAACTCATGTCCATCAAGTCAGTGATTCTCTCCAACCATCTCATACTCTGTTGTCCCCTTCTCCTCCTGTCTTCAATCTTTTCCGGCATCAGGGTCTTTTCAAATGAGTCAGTTCATCACATCAAGTGGCCAAAGTATTGGAGTTTCAGCTTCAGCATCAGTCCTTCCAATGCACATTCAGGACTGATTTCCTTTAAGATTGACTGGTTGGATCTCCTTGCAATCCAAGGGACTCTCAAGAGTCCTCCATTCCACTCTTCAAGAGCATCAATTCTCTGGCACTCAGCTTTCTTAAAAGTCCAACTCTCACATTCATACATGACTACTGGAAAAACCACAGCTTGATAATCTTATTCAAAAATTATATTTTTCTCTATGTCAAAGGGATCGAGGTGGATCTTGGTAATTGTACAAGATGTTCTGTTCTCTGCTTATTTGATAATAATAAAGCTGTAGCTGGCAATTATTGCTCATCTAAGACCATATTTTTCAGCACTTCTTCAGTTGTGTATGGTCACATATGGTTGATTTACAAACCAACTTGTATGGTAGACTCAAAATTCCTCCTCTCTGCCTTTTCCAGAGTGACATTGGTAAACATCAGTTGATGATGCTGGAGCTGCTTACTGTGGGTTATTGAATAACTTCATAAAGAACACCATTGGTTGGCCTGGAATCGCTAATTTAACCTATTAAAATAAAATTGTTTTACTTTAAAGGAATTATTTTTTTAGGTCTTGCTAAAAGCTTACTTTAAAGATTACAATAATATAGTTTTGAGAATTTAGGCCCAGGTTCTTTAAATGATAATTTTTGGTTGTTTTATTCATTTGATAAATTTCTATGTGCCCCCATTTTAAAAAATGAAAAAAAAAAAAAACAATTGCTAGGAGCTATAAATGATGGAAATCAGACTAAGAATTTACCTTTGAGGATACAGGGCTAGAATTCAAATGTGCCATGCCTTAGTCACTCAGTCGTGTCCAACTCTTTGTGACTGGATGGACTGTAGCCCATCAGGCTCCTTCTGGCCATGGGGATTCTCCAGGCAAGAATACTAGAGTGGGTTTGCCATTCTCTTCTTCAGGTGATCTTCCCAACCCAGGGATTGAACCCATACCTCCCACATTGCAGGTGGATTCTTTTACTGCCTGAGCCAGCAGGGAGCCCATGAATAATGAACTGGGTAGCCTATCCCTTCTCCAGGAGGGGATCTTCCCCATCCAGAAATTGAACTGTGTTCTTCTGTACTGCAGGCAGATTCTTTACCCGCTGAGCTACCAGGGAAGCTCAGACACAGATAAAACTGGAAAACAAATGTACAACTCAAGAAAGCCAACATACAAACAACAAGCTGTATTTAACAAGTAGCAGTTGCACTGAAAGATAAAATCAGAACCAAATAAAAGATGATATTTCATAGCAAGAATGTAAAATGTGGAACCATAAAGGAGATGAAAGTGAAGTTGGATGAAGATAAGGATGATTCCACTGAGGCCAATAGAATTTTTCATTCCAAATGTAAAATAGAGCTCATATAGCCAAATAATTGTACCTTTGACCCTATCTCTTACTTTTTTTAGAGATGCCCAAAGAAAATTTCAAAAGAGAGTGTATTGTTGATCCTGTTCACAGCACCAACTGTCTTACTGTTCACACTGTTCACTGAATCCAGGGTAGGCAAGGTGAGACCTAAGAGACTTGAAGGAGATGCGAGGAGTCATAGGAGCTGCAGACATGTTTATTCTCTCCTTGCTGGCATGGCAGCTATGCCACAACCTCACTCCTGGCTGAAGTAGCACCGTAGGAGCAGCCACAACATAACCGTAATGTAGTCATAACACATCCTCATATTTAACGTAATTATGATGTTTCTTCAATGTAGCCCCAATGCAGCAGCAGCCAGGGCTTTCATGTTGAAGCTTATATAGGCATATCACACAAAGTAACTCATGACCAAACAGATATCTCATGACACACATGCCTAGTGCTATAAATTATCTCAGTTGTTAATAGTCATTATTTACAAAATCTGGGAGACAGAGCTTGACCAGAGAATCATGGCTAATTTGCTCTCTCCACATGGAGAGGAAGAAGAAATTATGCTATCACACTAAGTAGAGAGAGATGAGAAGGAATTTTTATTAGAAGTGTAATAAGAAGTGTAATAAGTGTAATAAATGTAGGAGAGGTGAGATACAGTCAAGGCCAATGGCAAAGACCCCATGCAGAAGATAATCACGAGACTCAGTCTGTGCTTCCAACAAGTCCTGGGCCAAGGCCATCTAGCCTAAATCCCAAACCTAGTTTAACGTAGGTCTGAAGAATTTAATCTCTTTAATAGTGAAAACTGGACAATTGCATACAGGGTCTTCTATACTATATTTCCTAAAGAGGTGAAATATGACAATGTCTCCAAAGTGAAAATAAAAACCTAATGATCAATTAAGCACACAAACATACACACGCATGTGTGCAACAAAAAGCAAACAGAAGCCCTTCAATCTCATTCTGTCTTTAGAGAATGTTTTATTTGACTTAAGATCAATTAAAATATAAGATCCCAGCAAAAAGCAGCTCATGGCTCAGACAGAAGTCAACTCAATTAAGTTATTTTGGGTTATAGTTATTAGCATTCACGTATAAAACTTTCCATACAGATTATATGAGATGTTCCAACTCTAGACCTTAAAACAACTATAGATCATGAAGCTACATCTCTATTAGACTAAAGGTTAAATGGTTTGTAGAAAGCAACAGCATTTCCCATAACACAATGTAATTTTATAACTTAGCTCTAAAAAATCTGTTTTCCAAAAAAAAAAAACCAAAAAAAAAAAAAAGAGAGAGAGAGAGAAAGGAGCACAACAATTATTCTATATCCTCTAACGCAGATCTGTACAATGGAGTTCAAAGTCATGTCCAGGACAAGTTCAATAGCAAAGAAGGCTGCAGTTGATCATTTCAGCTTTACCAGCATGGCATAAATTCAGTGATTTCTGAGCAAGTAAAGGAGAGATTGACACTACTCAAAATGCTATTACAGCTTTGGATCATTGTTAATGATGTTCATTAAGAAAACCCTGATTCTCAGATGGCACTAATGGTAAGAACCCAGCTGCCAATGCATGAGATGTTAGAGACATGAGTTCAATCCCTTCCTCAGGAAAATTCCCTGGAAAAGGGCATGGCAAACCACTCCAGTATTTTTCTTGGAAAATTCCATGGACAGAGTAGTCCTGAAGGTGGACTAGATTCCATCAGGTCACAAAAAGTCAGACACAGCTGAAGTGACTTAGCGTGCATGCATGCATTGGAAAAGGAAATGGCAACCCATTCCAGTATTCTTGCCTGGAGAATCCCAGGGACAGAGGAGCCNAAGGTGGACTAGATTCCATCAGGTCACAAAAAGTCAGACACAGCTGAAGTGACTTAGCGTGCATGCATGCATTGGAAAAGGAAATGGCAACCCATTCCAGTATTCTTGCCTGGAGAATCCCAGGGACAGAGGAGCCGATGGACTGTCATCCATGGGGTCACACATGACGAGTTGGACATGACTGAAGTGACTTAGCAGCAATATATATATATATATATATGTGTGTGTGTGTGTATATATATATAACTTGTCACTGTCAACTGATGCTATAACAGAGTTTTATCAAGAGAACACACCTGTCATAGCAAACACCTTTTTCCAAAAACACAAGAGACAGCTCTACACATGGACTACACCAATGGTCAATACCAAAATCAAATTGCGTGTATTCTTTGCAGCCAAAGAAGGAGGAACTCTATACAGACAGCAAAAAGAAGACTTGGGGCTGACTGTGGCTCAGATCATCAGCTCCTTGTTGTAACATTTAGGCTTAAATTGAAGAAAACAGAGAAAATGACTAGACCATTCAGGAATGACTTAAATTGAATTCCTTATGACTAAAAGTGGAGATGAAGAATAGACTCAAGGGATTAGATTGGGCAGAGGTTCTTAACATTTTACAGGAAGCAGTGACTAAAACCATCCCAAAGAAAAAGAACTGTAAGAAGGCAAACTGGTTGTTTGAGGAGGCTTTATAAATAGCTGAGGAAAGAAGAGAAGAAAAAAGCAAGAGAGAAAGGAAAAGATATACCAAGTAGGTACAGAGTTCCAGAGAATAGCAAAGAAAGAGAAGACCTTCTTAAGTGAATGATGCAAAGAAATAGAATAAAACAATAGAATGGGAAAGACTAGAGATCTCCTCAAGAAAACTGAAGATATCAAGGGAACATTTCAAGCAGGGATGGGCATGATAAAGAACAGAAACAGTAAAGACTTAACAGAGGCAAAAGAGATTAAGAAGAGATTGTAAGAATATACAGAAGAACTTTGTAAAAATGGTCTTAATGACAGGGATAATCATGATGGTGTGGTTACTCACCCAGATCCAGGCATCCTAGCGTATGAAGTCAAAGGGACCTTAGGAAATATTACTACATAAAACATTAGTGGAGGTAATGGAATGCCTGAACCATTTCAAATCCTAAAAGATGATGCTGTAAAAGTGCTGGGCTCAATATATCAGCAAATTTGGAAAATACAGCAGTGACCACAGGACTACGAAGGTCAGTTTTTTCTCCAATCCCAAAGAAAGCCAGTGTCAAAAATGTTCAAATTACTATAAATTAGTCAATCTGATCATACTAGGACCACAGCCTTGTCTAATTCAATGAAACAAAGCCATGTCTGCGTAGCAACCCAAGACGGGTGGGTCATGGTGAAGAGGGCTGACAGAATGTGGTCCACTGGAGAAGGGAATGACAAGCCATTTCAGTATTCTTGCCTTGAGAACCCCATGAACAGTATGAAAAGGCAAAATGATAGGACACTAAAAGAGGAACTCCCCAGGTCAGTAAGTACCCAATATGCTGCTGTAGATCAGAGGAGAAGTAACTCCAGAAAGAATGAAGGGGTGGAGCCAAAGAAAAACAATACCCAGTTGTGCATGTGACTGGTGATAGAAGCAAGATCCGATGCTGTAANAACTCCAGGAGTTGGTGATGGACAGGGAGGCCTGGCGTGCTGCAATTCATGGGGTTGCAGAGTCAGACACACCTGAGTGACTGAACTGAACTGAACTTATTTTTGTATATTAACATTCATATGGTCTTGAGTGTGTGGCTCTTCTTCCCATATGAATCACAGAGTCAGCATCCATCACAAAATTCAGCATAAAGTAATCATTAAATATTTAGATTTTTGTATGAATGAATGAATGAATTCTATCTTTCGGTTACCTTGGGACTAAGCTATAATAATTCAACCAAGTGTTATAAATCCAAAATGATATATTCAATACTCAAAACTTTTAAAAATTGATTTGGGGATTTGTAAATGTGTCTGTGAGATTAGCCAATGAGAAATAATTAAGCTATATGTGTTCAGCTCTGATACTAATAAATTTGAGTTACTAAATCTAAAACATGTACAAACATTCTGTAATAGTTAGCAGCTCTGAGATTTGGGGTATGCCATTGAAAGTCTTGAATCTGATCTTTTCATTTACCAAATAATAATAAAAAGTGTTTTATTCTGCACATGTTACAGGCAGTTTTTAGGACCCAAAACTTCAAATGATGAGAATGCCTGTGAAATATTGGATATAAGCTGTGTTTGTCATATGACTACAGAGAACGGACACTATATAAGAAACTTCCAGTCTGAAAGAACAGTCTCTGACACTCTAACCCAGCAATGAGAAAAACAGCTGTATATTTTTGAAAATTGAAAGTTATTTTCCATAGTGCTTAACTTTGTATTTTAACGTTCAGAAGAATTTCAACTATTCATTGTCTTACCTACTAAGATCTGGATATAGTCTTAAGGGTGGGAATGGGGGAGGTGACGCATTTCTTTTTTGTTGTTTTTGTTGTTTAGGGCTTCTTTTAATCTATTTTTAATTAGATGCTAATTGCTTTATAATATTGTGTTGGTTTCTGCCATACACCAACATGAATTAGTCATGGGTATACATATGTCCCCTCCCTCTTGAACCTCCCTCCTACCTCCCACCCCTTCCACCTCTCTAGGTTGTCACAGAGCACCAGATTTGAGCTCCCTGCATCACACAGCAAATTCCCACTGGTTATCTCTTTTACACTTGGTAATGTATATGTTTTAATGCTATGCATTTCTTAACATAATCAAGGAGCACACTAAAGGATTTTTCTTTAACAAAAGAGTTGTTTTCTTCCTAAGAAAAATTTTGTTTCTAATCTCTAAACTGACATAGTTGAAATTAAACAGTAATTTCTTCAAAGACATGTAATAGGATCAGACTATAATGCTGCTTTATAACCTACTTTTGTTTTGTTTGTTTAGTTACAAAACAAACAGGTATCTTTACATCAAAAAATTACTTTTACTTCATACANTGTATGGATGTGAGAGTTGGACTGTGAAGAAAGCTGAGTGCCAAAGAATTGATGCTTTTGAACTGTGGTGTTGGAGAAGACTCTTGAGATTCCCTTGGACTGCAAGGAGATCCAACCAGTCCATTCTAAAGGAGATCAGCCCTGGGTGTTTTTTGGAAGGACTGATGCTGAAGCTGAAACTCCAATACTTTGGCGAACTTATGTGAAGAACTGACTCATAGGAAAAGACCCTGATACTGGGAAAGATTGAAGGTGAGAGTAGAAGGGGATGACAGAGGATGAGATGGGTGGATGGCCTCACCAACTCAATGGGCATGAGTTTGAGTAAATTCAGGAAGCTGGTGATGGACAGGGAGCCCTGGCGTGCTGCAGTCTGTAGGGTTGCAGCGTTGGACACGACTGAGCAACCAAACTGAACTGACACGTATACCCAAATATAACTCTCTCTCTCTCTACATATATATATATATATAGATAGATAGATATGCATGCATTAAAGTGAAAGTGACTCAGCTCTGTCCCACTCTTTGTGATCCCATGGACTATATGGTCCATGGAATTCTCCAGGCCAGAATACTACAGTGGATACCCTTTCTCTTCTCCAGGGGATCTTCCCAACCCAGGCATTGAACCCAGGTCTCCTGCATTGCAGGCAGATTCTTTAATAGCTGAGCCACAAAGGAAGTATATATATATATATATATATATACACACACACACACACACACACACACACATATAGTATAAATCAATCATTTTGCTGTACTGAAGAAAGTAAACAACATTGTAGATCAACTATACTTCAATAAAAAGGATGTATATGCTGATATGCTGACTTGTTTATATTTTCTATGAATGAAATGTATATTTCTATATAATGATTGTGATATAATTAACAGATTTCAATTAAAATGTTTTTATCACTAAAAGACATGGAACAAGTGAATTTTTAGAACAAGACATAAGGTAACCAACATTGTGACATAAGGAACTAGGAAAAGTAGTATATTCATTTCAGAAATATAGTTTTATGTATAAGAAGTCACCTGGCAAATGAAATAAAATAGCTTTATTAATACAATATATTTTGTGCATAAATATGATTAGATATGTTGTAGCAATCATCTTCCTTGCTTCAAGAAAGCTGCAATAGAAGAAATCACATTTCTGTACATTACTGAAATCCCCATCCTTTGTGGCATCTGATGAGGGTTCATTTGTATTTCAGAATGAAGTCATATTTTTTTTTTCAGTGCCATGTCTTGTTTACATGCAAGTCTTCAATTTCCAACTTATTCTTCCTTTATTTATAAAATCATTTTGGGAAGTTTTTCTGTGTGTGGTAAATTGCAAGCAAATAAAGCTGTGTATTATTTTATATTATAGACTTGACTTACAACATAAACTTTCCCTGAAAAAATTACACCATCAGAAATATTTTTGTCTTTTAATTTTCTTTATTTATATCATGTAAATTAAGATATGAATAACTAATAACATGTTGTTAATCTTGGTTTATGTAATGTTATATATAAATTTCACAAAAGAACAGTTATCATAGGTATATAGAATATTTTAATCTAATAACAAAAAATAAAACCATGAAAATGTCAGTTAATTTTATCAAATTAGAAATACTGTTTTTGTGGTTTACTCTCAGATACCTCGGCACTATAAAGCATACCAATACCATAGGACTATCAATATTTGTACCTGCATATTGTCATTTCTCCACTATCTATACATAGATCCATTCTGTTTGGTGAAAAGTAAGTCAGGAGGAAAAGTTTCACAAAAATACTTACATCATTTAAATTTAGCGGAATACAAAAGAATGCCAGCAAACCTCTTAAGTTTAACTTGATTAGATATGAACTGAATAATTAAACTAAATATGTAAGTTGTAGATTTTCATTTTTATGGTAATATGAACTGTCCATTGAGCCACATGACTGATTTGAAGTGAGCCAGCTGGTGCGTCATCCATATATATGACTATACACATCACATCAAATATAAAAGCAGAAGAAAATAATCTGCTTAGCCATTGCTTTCCAAAAAGACTTTCTTCAGTGTTGAAAATGTTCTATAGCTGTGCTGTCCAAAATGGTACCCTCTAGCCACATGTGGCTACTGATCACTTGAAATGTACCTACTGTGACTAAGCGACTAGATGTTTTATTGCACTGAATTTTAATCAATTTAAGTCTAAATAGCCAAATATAGCTAATAGCTACCATATTGGACATCAGAGCATGGTCTGAATAATTGTTATTGCACTTAATTCTGAAATTTCTTAAATTAACATTTTCATCTAGAAATAAGACAAATATCTCTAAATATATTCATAATAATCTGCTTCAAGATACAGAATATGACTCTTCCTGAGTATCTTTAGTTCTATTCATGAGAGATTAAAGATCACAGAAGACAGACTTGCTATTATGAGAGGCCATGTCTGACTCATCCAATCTTTACCTAGGGGAATAAAAAGCCACCTTGCAAACCTCATGTGCTTGCACCGTCCCTACGTGAATCACCGTCTGCTTCTGTGATGAGAGGAAGAAAGCAACTCCTAAACAGATGGTGTATCACTGTGCAGAAGAAAGGGCGGAGGGTGGAGGGTGGATGATTGAATCAACATTTTTTTCCCTCTCATCTACTAGATTTTTACTCTAGGAGGAATTCATCAGCAAATTTTAAAAGATGCTTATTTCCAAGGCATATGAAATTGGTGGTTGAGGACAACATGCCAAACATAATGCACTGTGCTTATATTTTAGTCTCACTTGTTCTATAAAAGAAAACTTTGTATTGATTGTGCTTCATCAAGGTACCAACACTTGGGCATTGTTCATCCCTAGAGTTTTCATACTGGTCCCTTGAGGTAATTTACAATACTCTAAATGACGTATTGTTATTATCACCTAAGTATTAAAGTGGCTGATAGTCAAGTGAAATCAGTACTCAGTGGGCAATAATTCTATTGTGTATAATTACAATTACCCATGCCCTTCTAACTTTTAGCCAATGTTCATATTCACTCAACTTCAATCAGACAGTTTTGTTTTATCCACTTAAGTTTAGGTTAGTTGGCTCCCAGGGTAAAATTTCCATTTTGCCATCACTAGCTTGTTACCTATCCACCGGATTTAATTTAGATATAATTTTCTAAGTATATAATGTTGAAATCCTTTATAATTATCATATTCTATCTCCAAGATTATTTTTTCTATTCAAATTTTTATGATGATTATCACTAAAATTGTTTTAAGGCAAGAGCCTTTTACCTGAGAAGCTTTGTTTCATAGATTATGAATTAACATAGTGTGTCTTAAAAACATGGTATAACATGTGTTTGCTTTTTAAAAAATATAACCAGGACACACTTGTAGTAAAATTAAATCCTTTTACCTTGTTGATATGCCTAATGTTGCTGTCATATTTTAATGCAATGTCCATAAATTTATTATCCCATAATTGGACCCTTTTGAGAGTGAAACAAATAATAATTAATAATCAAGCTGGGTCTGCAGGTGTAAAAAGGGTCTGTCCCAGGCACAGTGACCCTGGATTTAAAGATAATTCAATATATGACATGGGTTCTACTTAAGATGAAGACAGACCCCTGAAGATAAATTTCCTAAAGTGAGACCTATGTTAAAGGGGTATTGATTATTCTACCATATTAAAGACCCCTTGATACTAATTCTCTCTTTACCTCAATTCTTGTGACACACTCTTGTTTTCCAGGAATTCTCTATTTACTTTACCTTATTCTCTGAAATGCTATTACCAAGTCTCATTTCAAAATTCTCTAATTCTTCAAGCTCCTATTCAATATTCATTTATATATTGAATATTTGTGTTCCCTCCAAATTCATATGGTGAAACATAAGCTTCAGTGTGATGTTATTTGGAGGTGGGGATTTTGAGAGGTGATTAGGTCATAAGAATGAACTCTCTGTTAACGGGGATCAATGCTGTTATAAAGAGACTCTAGTGAGACCCTCTCTCAGCCCTTCTACCATGTGAAGACACAGTGAAAAGACTGAAATCTATGAACTAGGAGATGGGCTTTCACCAGACAGTGAATCTTCTGGAGACTTGATCTTTACTTTCCAGGCCCTACAAAGATCATGGCATCCGGTCCCATCACTTCATGGGAAATAGATGGGGAAACAGTGGAAACAGTGTCNTGGCATCACGGACTCGATGGACGTGAGTCTGAGTGAACTCCGAGAGATGGTAATGAACAAGGAGGCCTGGGGTGCTGCAGTTCATGGGGTCGCAAAGAGTTGGACATGACTGAGCAACTGAACTGAACTGAACTGAAGGCCTATGAAAAATAGCTGTTTGCTGTTTATATGCTGCCTAAGCTATGATGGCTTCCCTGGTGGCTCAGATGGAAGCCTTTCAGGCTATGGTAGCTCTTTTTACAGTGGTTCAAATAGACGAAGTCATATTTTACTCCCCAGAATCATCTCCAGTAAAATAATGTGAAAATATTACCTTTGATTTACAGATTTAGTTGTAAACTTTACCTCTGATGCTATGGTATGTTCTTTCATGTTGCAGATAACTGTTTACACATCATTCCTCCAAGATGGCAAAAGAACTGCCTTTTTTATGTTTGACTTGCTATGATGCCTGTCAAGATATACTTCCACATAGTATTTATAGAGTTTGCTAAATAAATTACTAAAGAAATAAGTGAGGAAGGTAGTAATTACACGACAGTTATGTTATATTATTAAATCCAGTTGTTGCCTCCCATGTAACTAGGACTGTGATGAATGCAATGGTTGTTTGAGGAGGCCTTACAAATACCTGAGTGAAGAAGAGAAGGCAAAGGAGAAAAGGAAAGATACCCATCTGAATGCAGTTCCAAAGAATAGCAAGGAAAGACAAGAAAATCTTTTTTACATGAACAATGAAAAGAAATAGAAGAAAACAATAGAATGGGAAAGACTAGAGTTTTCTTTAAGAAAATTAGAGACACCAAGGGAAAAGGTTATGCAAATATAGGTACAGTATAGGACAGAAGCTGTATGGACCTAACAGAAGCAGAAGATATTAAGAAGTGGCAAGAATACACAGAAGAACCATACAAAAAAGATCTTAATGACCCAGATAACCATAATGGTGTGATCATTCACTTGGAGCCAGATATCTTGGAGTGCAAAGTCAAGTGGGCATCACTATGAACAAAGTTAGCGGAGGTGATAGAATTCCACTTGAGCTATTTCAAATCATTACAGATGATGCTATTAAAGTGTTACACTCAATATGCTAGTAGTGGTCACCAGACAGGAAAAGGTCAGTGTTCATTCCAATCCCAAAGAAGGGCAATGCCAAAGAATGTTCAAACTACTGCACAATTGCACTCACTTCANATCATTACAGATGATGCTATTAAAGTGTTACACTCAATATGCTAGTAGTGGTCACCAGACAGGAAAAGGTCAGTGTTCATTCCAATCCCAAAGAAGGGCAATGCCAAAGAATGTTCAAACTACTGCACAATTGCACTCACTTCACACGCTAGCAAAGTAATACTCAAAATCCCTAGGCTTCAACAGTATGTGAACCAAGAGCTTCCAGATGTGCAAGCTGAATTTAGAAAAGGCAGAGGAATCAGAGATTAAATTGCAAACATCCATTGGATCATGGAAAAAACTAGAGAATTCCAGGAAAATATCTACTTCTGTTTCATTGTCTATGCTTAAGCCTTTGACTGTGTAGATTGCAACAAACTGTGGAAAATTCTTAAAGAGATGGGAATACAAGAGCATCTTACCTGCCTCCTAAGAAATCTGCATGCATGTCAAAAAGCAACAATAGCCCTCCTACTATTCTTCAAGCACAGAAGGTGTCTCATGACTTTAGGAACTGGAATACTCCCTTTCTTGAGATCTTCACTGGAGAGCTATTTTCTCAATGAAATTAAAGACCATTCTATTTCAAATTGGTTCCCCACCCTACTCCTTAGTCAACATCCTTGCCTTATAATTCTCCAAAATGCTTATGAGTCTCTAGCATGATATACACAATATATTAAAAGTAAAATAATATATTTTTTTATTTTTTAGGTCACCCCTACAGCAGAATGTAAGTCCTAAGAAAACAAATGATTTTCTCTTGGCTCAGTGCTTCAACCAGTTCCTCGAATAATAGAACAACAGTACTTACCACATAATACTTATTAAATATTTATTTTTTACTGACCAAATGAATTAAAATGTTGTTTTATTTCTTACAATAACAAATGCAGTTTAAAAGACCAACAAAACCTATTGAAGTGATGACTTAAAACTGAAACTGTGGATATTTAGGCTAAAGAATGGAAGAGGGCTAGGCATTTCAAAAAAGTTTGTATGAGGCAGCCAATATTAAGTAGCATAAACTAGTTGAAATTTCCTCAGGATATGTCTTTGATTAAAAAGGAATCATGAGAAGAAATCCCCTTTTTCTAATTGAGTCAAGTTATCACACTTACTCGAAGTATTATTTGACTTTATTTAAATTAGAATTAAATTAACAAATACACAGAAAATGACTTTTGGTTCTATGAGCTCCATGCATATTAGTAACTCTCCATTCTGCTCTTCATGGCAACTGTTCTTGGATTCACCTCTTCCAGGGCAAAGTCAAAAAATGGATTTAATCCAACTTTTAATCAGCTGTACAGATGGGTTTATTTCATGAATACACTATGCTGCACAGATGGAAGTTCCTGAATGCCTGACAAGGTGTTAAAACTGTTACTGATATTACAAAGGAATTAAAAATCAGCATAGGAAATTATAATAAGTAGGGGCTTGGTCTCTGAAGAGTACATTAGCTCAGCACTTCTATTTTGTCCTTGGCAGGAAAAGAAAATATATTGGGATGAAAAAAATTTAAGTACACATTAGACTTGTGTGATGACTTTTATGTGAGACATTTTGTGGCCATGTAAGGATGTAGTAACTTAAGTAGCATGTTAAACTGATAGAACACATGAATTTGTGTACTTTAAAAAAGCATTTTAGGGGATTAGATTTTTAAATTCCACCATATCTGGAATATAATTTGAAAGTAATACTTCAATAATGAAACTGGTACATAAGTTATGAGCTAATTTTAGTTACAGATTATGCTATTTTTATAAAATAAATTACATTATAAGCAGTTTAATGTGAAATGGCTGCATCTAAGGGCTCAAGCAACCAACATGTTCAAGGCACTTTGCAAATTTGCCCCAAACTCCTGTAGGTCTCTAATAATGAGCTTATTTTCTTCATGGAAAATAACTAGTAAAGAGATATTTCCATTCTTCTGTTCAAGTAAAATTCAATTTAGTAAACTGTTTGGAGTCCAAATTTGGTGTTTTAATTTTTTGCAATTTTCTGTGCATTAACATCTTGCACTACATTACATCTTATATTCTTAACATTCTTTCTTGCCTTAGCCCCTACCTCCTCCTACTCCTATTCCTTCTCCTTTACCAACTACATGTGTTATTAGGAGTATATCCAAACAGAAAGTCCTTACCTCCTATTAATTAGAAATTAGGAAGAATTTTAAAGGCATAGATAATATCCTAGTCTAATAAAATAACTCAAAAAACATGGACAGTTTAGGAGACATGGCTGTTACCAGACTGATTTCCTTATTTGGGGAGGTTAGGCATACTGCAGGCTAATGATGCTTTTAATCATGGTCATCTCTAGAACCATGATATTCAATATGGTAGCCAGTCACCACATGTGGCTATTTGAGCACTCAAAATGTGACTAGTCATAAAAGAATTGTGCTTGAAATATAAAGTTTTCCTTATATTCCAAAAAAATCTAATGTACATTAATATCTTAATTTCATTTTGATTCCATGTCAAAGTGATAATATTTTAGACATATGGGGTTAAATGAAATATACTGTTAAAATTGGTTATTCAGTTAAAGGATTAAAATGGATTCCTCCCATTTTTCTTTCTACTACAATTGCTACCAGGAAAAAAGAAAAATGGCCATGCTTCACAGATTGTGGGATCTTAGTTCCCTGACCAGGGTTCGAATTATGTCCCCCATAACTGAAGTAAAGTCAGTTTCCAGGGAGTCCCTAAAATTTTTTTTAAATTATGTATCTGGCTTGCTTTAAGGCTCATATCATATTTCAATGTGACGGTATTTGCCTAGAATTTATTTAGACAGAATATCTCAAATAAAGAAATGTGTCCTTGTAAAAGGTAATGACACTTAACTTGAATCAGAGAAGTAAGCTTCTTTTTCTGGCAAATAATAATGGATATTATTAACATTTTTAAATTAATGATCCACTATACAACTATGGCTCATTTAATATAAATTAATCTAAATAATTTCACATTTAAATGTTTCAGTTTTGTCCTTCCCATTGCAAGAATACAAACTTTTAATATAGCATCAGGGCTGGTCCAGGACCAGAATTCAAGCAGCACCACGGGCCATTTTACTCTGAAGGGATAACACACATGGTTTGAATCACTGAATGGGTTTCTATTTCATCCTACATGCAGCCTCTGGCTTTTTCCTCTAACCCCTGTTTTTCTGACTCCCTCTCTGTTTTATTTCTTGTGCCTCTCAACTTTGGCCATTACATGGACCCAGAGGGTTGTCCTCCAGTCTTTCTCAGCATGTGAATTTTTTTTTCTTTGATCCCCAGTGTTCTCAGTCAATTCCCTCTTTATTTCATAGTTCTCATTCCCTAGAGAGGGAATCAGATTGCCTTGTTCTGATCGAATATCTTGTCATGCTTTGCCATAGTTCAGAGGTGACTGACTATCCTCTGTGTGCTGCAACCATCAGGGGACCAGGTCATCTGGCAAAAAATCAAAGGCATCAGATTATACCTCTGCCCAGAATGTGAGCAGGATAGTTCCTTTCAAAAGTGCCACGCTAGGGCAGGTGTATCACTAACAATGTCATGTACAACAGAAGAAATGAAATAAACCTAATTGAAAGTATTGAATACCTCCTTCTGTAAACATCAGAAAATTCGACACTAACCAAGAGCATGCAGAAACTTTAATGGTTTTAATTTTGTATGATTTTATCTCATTGAAAACCATTTAAAAGACAGAACAAAAATGCACATATTACTGAATAAAGAAGTCAAATGAAGAAGATTGGATTGCTACACCCTTAGCAGTGAACAAAGTCTCTATGTGACATCGTACAGTCTTTCCCCTAAAAATAACCACTCCTACGATCCCCATATACTTTCTGACTTGTGTGAGGTATATCACTAAAATACCTCAGTATTATCAAATTGTATGCAAGATTGCATATTTATTCCTCTTAATTTCATTTCTCATGATTGCTATATAATTGAATATGATTTAATTTCATCTAAGCACTGAAAGAGAATAAATCTCCAATTTCAAAATAGTAAGATGGATTATGTAATTGAGCATAACTTCATAAACAGTTTAGATTAAACAGAAATTTCATTAACAGAAGGATAGTGGTATCAGCAGCATGTGTAGCAGACATTTAATCATGCAGAAAAAGCTGATGATCGCTTGTCTTTATGGCCATTCTTCTCTTCCACCTTAGTAATAGTACTGTAGTGTTTAGCTAGCATATTGACACCATGCATGGAAGATTAGACCAGCCAGTACCCTCTGCATCTAGGAATTACCAGGTGCTCAGCAGAAGTATTGAGCCAATAGGTTTGAGCCAATAGGTTTCAGCAGAAATATTGTATGTATGAGGGACATTTGTAAAAAGGACTAGGCTCATCCATTTTCCTTCCTTTATGCTTCTGACTATTGGAATGAAGGAATGCAGTCTAGACTTTTAATGACCTTCTAGGACCTAGGGTGAATTTGAGAACAGAACTTTTTGCCAAGATGCTGTGGCAGGTCTCTGAGCACACGGTGAAGTGATCCAGACATACTGAATCACTCATCTCCAGGCCTAATTTATGGTCAAATAAATAAAACCATATATTTTAAGTGACTCTCAGTTTGGGTTTTTCTACTATATTCAGCTGAATCTAATCCTTACTGGTAGAGTATCATAAACTTTAAAGTCATGTTCTTATTTTAACTTACACAGCCATTTCTACCAAGACTTGAAAACAAAGAACTCTGGTGGGTTTCCCTTGTGGCTCAGCTGGTAAAGAATCAGCCCAAAAGGCAGAAGACCTGGGTTCAATCCTTGGGTTGGGAAGATCCCTGAAGAAGGGAAAGGCTACCCACTCCCCCACTCCAGTATTCTGGCCTGGAGAATTCCATGGATTAGATAGTCCATGGGGTCACAAAGAGTCCACCACTATTGAGAGACTTTCACTTTCACTTCACTTACATTAGTATCTCCATAAGTATACATTTAGAAATGTTGTATTCAGCTGAATATTTACTTTATCAATACAAAATATTTAGACTGAGAATAGTGTCTGTACATAAAATGATCATTTAAAACGTATTCCTGAAGTTCATACATTTTAATATTATTTCTAAGAGGAAAATCGTACTTAATTACAATACCTGCACTTTCATAAACTATATGTAACTTCTAAAGTAATAAACATCTTTCTTAATTTTTCTAAACTTCAAAGTTATCTGCTGCAAATTATCTTTCCCCTTTCTCTTATTTTTGAAATTCTACTTTAGTGTTTCCACTATTATTAAAAGCTGTAATTCTAAAGCACATTAAAATACAAATTGTTTGCAATTTTTTCTTTTAAAAACTGAAATAACACTAACCACATTTTTACATCTGCTTTATTCACTTAACATGAAAATAGTATCCTTAGCCATGACATTAAATATTCTCCAAAGTGAGTAAATAAACTTCCATCTAGAGTTAAACCATGTTTTATCTATCTATGTATCTATTATCAGATATTATATATTTTTGTTTATTATAATAAGCCATGATAACAAAGTAATAAATTATACCGCATCATCAGTTATGTGTTTATAAAACTGGTGAGTGTAATTATGAGTCAAAAGACATGAGCATTTTTAATACTACTGATGAATATTTTTAAATTGATCTCTTGGAAAAATATACCATTTTAGTCTCCTTCATTGAGTGTATGTTCAAATAATTCATTTTTTTATTTTAATGATAATTTTTTACTAAATTCTCATTTTAAATTAATATATTTCTCTTGCTCTTTAGCATGAGAGAGCTAGAGTTTTACTGGAAGCACTTACTTCCAAAAGCACATATCTGTCATAGTAAGACTGGTTTTAGTCTGTTTCAGAAAATTTCATTCTATTGATAAGTGACAGTATATGAATTTTTTACAAGTCCAGCATTCTGTTCTACCACCTGTTTTTCTGTAATCCAATATAAAGATGTCAGCAAAATGGGAATATTAATTCACTACATCACCATTTTCCTCATTTGAGGAGCATGATTGAACAGGCCATGTGTGGGTTATTCCACATCCTGACTTTCACTCACTGATTAGGTGTTGAGGTTTTGTAATTCCTAACTAAAAAAAGAAAAAAGAAGACTTACTACTTGAGACTGTCACCTATTTAACTCATAAGACTCAAGGAAAACAGCAATGATAATCTTTGGAGTTTTAGAAATAATAGTGATATAAATATAATATTGTTAAAACACAACTAGGTAAAAATCTTGATCACAGATCGTCACACAGGCATTATATTATTATACCATGTTATGTTATCTCATTGAATCTCTTGGTTCCTTATGAAATAAAGTTTGAATATCTACATTTATGCTGTTCTGAAAGCTTAATCAAAGCTTTCCTGGTCACACAACTAATTAGTATCCCTGGTAAGTTAGTTGAGTAGTCAATATCCATTTCACTCTCTTTCTTTTCATTATAGAACCCTGATATTTTTGTTTTGTTTTGTTTTTATTTTTTTTTCCTCTGCTTTTATTTTTTTTTTAATTTATTTATTTATTTATTTTTAAATTTAACTTTACAATACTCTATTGGGTTTGCCATACATCGACATGAATCCACCACAGGTACACACAAGAGGTATGTTCCTCTGCTACATAATGTCATATGTATCAAGGACAGCGGGGCACCATGCCAAGCTCCAGAAAGTAAATCCTCATGAGAATCAGCTTTGTGATATTTCTCTGATGAAGGATTAAACACATTATGTAAACTGGTCCAATAAGATCAAAAGAGAAGGCCTATACTCCATACTAGGGGAAGAGGTATACTTTTAAGGGCTCCTGAATGTGAATAAAAACTGTCCAAATTGCCATTTGCATCCATCTTGGAACCATGTATCACTGATCCTAGATGGCAGAATGTAAAAGAAAGTTCTTGGTTTCTCAGTGACATTATTGAGTTGTTGATCTGATTGCATCAAAATACTTAGGTGAAGTATAAATTTTCTTATTTTTCAAAAGTAAGTTTGAATCATGTTTCTATTACTTGTCTTCTAAGTCATTCACTTTGTTCTTCTGGCCTATCAGAGGTAGCAATCAACCTCTTTCAATTGCCTTATCTTTTCCAGAAGGTAGGCTAGCTTCATTTGGGGAAAATCCCATTTGGATAAACATGTGATTTAAAGATAGCAAATAGCTTAATGGCTTAAACTGGAAATCCTGACTATTAAGACAAACAGTAAACAAATGCTAAAGTTTTTCATATTTGAGAAAATTTAACCTTGACCTAATTTCCAAAAAAAAAAAGATAGCATGCATATTAAGGAGAAAAAAAAGTCACAACCAATGGTGTTGTAAGAGATCTCTAAGCAATATACTGAAAAAGATAAAGAAGATATCACATAAGATGGTGACAGATTCTCAAAGTGTATCATATTTATCCGACTTCCTAAGCAATTTTATCGAAACCACAAAGATTCTCATCAGTAATCCTTACTGAAAATTTTATATGGTAAGTAGAATAAATTATAGACTTCTAGTCTGTGACATTCTGCCACAAAACTATATCGGATTTGTTCAAGTATGTGTGTGTGTGTGTGTGTGTGTGTAAGAATCATATGACTCTCAGCTACATGCAGTATTTCCTGTCACTTTAGGTAGTACCTCTGACGTACAAGGTTGGAACATCACACACTCAGTACAGAACACAGAACATTTTGACTACATTATTAATGTTTTAATATTTTAATAACACAGGGAAGAAGCTTAAAAGGTAAATGTTAAGAAACATAAATTTTTTCTGCTGCTTTATTTTAGTTATTAACAAATAATGCTTTTGAACTGTAACCCAGTGATTTCAAACCTAACCTGGCCTTCAGAACCACCTGGAGAGACTTTTTTCTCTTAACCATTTAGGGACCCAGTGCTATAACTCCTACTGTCATGAGGAATAAATGCCTTCTACATAACAAAGGCACCATAATAAAATATTTAATAAGAAAATCATAGTGTCCAAATCTGGACACATAGTGTCCAGTCCTGTCCAAATCTTTGTGATCCCATGGACTGTAGCCTGCCAGGTTCCTCTGTCCAGGGGATTCTGCAGGCAAGAATATTGGAGTGGGTTGCCATTTTCTTCTTCAGGGGATCTTCCTGATCCAGGGATCAAACCTGGGTCTCTAGCACTGCAGGCAGATTATTTACCTTCTGATCCATCAGGGAAACCCCATAAGCAAATATGTCAGAGAACTTAGCTTACTTTAAAAAAAAAAAAAAAGAAAAGAAAGAGGGATTCCTCAAAATTTAAAGATGCAGAACTTGGAAATAGACCATCTCATTTCCCCTCCTTTTGGCTTATGTTTGAGGCAATCAGGGAGATAGTGTGAGCACAAAACACCTAGACTTCAGTTTAAATCTCTGTTCATGTCACTGTTTGGCAACCTTCGGAAAGTTAGACAAGTTATTGGATTGTTACCTTCCTCATCTGTAACACAGTAATAATGACAGAACAAACACTGCAGGATAGTGACTGTTAAGTGGAGGATCTGTAAAGACATTTAATGATGCCTAGCAAACTCAACCTCTCCTTACTGTTTTAACATGAAGTTTTGGAATTGCTTGTCTCACTGACTTCCACTCTGAATTTCAGGTTGAAATTTCAGTCTAACATCTCCCAGTGTACAAAGAGAAGCAATATATTTTTCTTCCTGGGTTTCAAGTCAATATCTTAAAGGCTCAAGGGAAAAATCAAATAGAATAAAGCAAAAAATTCCAGTGAACTAAATTCGTCCTACAACTGTCCTCACAGCAGTCTCATTCTCTCATTGTGTGAAATCAGTGGTTAGTTCCCTGTTGATTCCCCTGTTTAGTCTTCCCTCTTTTCTGGTAACACAAAATATAAGCAGAGCTTCCTGTAGATTTCCATCCTGACAAGCACATCTAGAATTCGCTTAATTCTCTACAAATCTACTGATCTTTTAAAATTCTTTCTGCTCTTCTTCCCCTTCTGGTTCTTATCACGAAGTCTTAGCAATCCTAAACACCCAAGCAACAATTACAATGACCAACATCTTGCATTCATGGGTGCTTTTCATGCACCAGGGTCTGAAGTGAGACACCTAACAGATGCTGTCTCATCCAATCTTCCCAAGGTCCCTGTGGATCATAGGTAATTCAGAGCTTGAGGAACTTGCTCAGGTTTAGCTGGGTGACATCTGGCAGAACTGAGAAGGGTGTAAATGTCTATCTGACTCCGTAGCCCAGACTCTTAATCAGCACTCTTTCATCTCAAAGCAATCTCCTACATAGCTTACAGTTCCTAATTAGCCAGGCCATTAACAATTGCAAGAATTTCTACAACTCATGCCTGCTGTTTGAGGGCATACTGAAATGATTCTTTCCTTGGCAATTTGGGGAAATTTAAGTTTTCACTTCCAGCTTATCAAAATAGTCTCCACGTTGTAAAGCACCAAGCTACCCTCAATGATTTTTTTTTCCCCCTCAGAAAGTTTTTTGGTCAGATACTAGTCTCTATTTACAGAGCAAGTGAAGTTACATTTGGACTTCAAAATGAAGTACTTATGTTTTTCTGGGTTTGTATTTTCCATTTAGAAAGCAAAATTTAAGACTGCAACTTCCCACAAGTACTCTATACTCACTTTCCTGCCATACTAGTCACCCTATCAGTTACTATCTTCTAATACACCATATAATTTATTTGCCTCTTTTGCTTAGGTTTCCCTGGTGTCTCAGACAGTAAACAATCTGCCTGCAATGCAGAAGACCTGAGTTCGATCCCTGGGCCACAAAAATCCCCTGGAGGAGGAAGTGGCAACCCACTCCAATAATTTTGCCTGGAGAATTCCATGGATAGAGGCTACAGTCCGCGGAGCCCCAAAGAGTTGGACACTACTGAGCAACTAACGCTTCTGTTTACTAGTTGGTTTCCCTCACAAAATGCAAGCTCCCTGCAAATAGAAGTTTTGCCAATGTTGCTTGCAGCTATATTCTCCATCTGTAGAATGATAGCTCACATATAATAGTTGTTCAATGAGTAATTACCAAATTAATGAGTAAGATAAGTTACAATGGACAGATGTGTCTATTGTTTAGTAAAGTTGTTTTTTTTTTTGAGGACTGTTACAGTCTACAATACATTATTAACCAAGATTATTTCCAGGGCATTCATCTCCTAGTATAAGAGTTAGTTTCTAGCAAGTCAATAACAACAAAGACCTTTACAAGGAATGCTAAAATGCTTTTAAAGTGATTTTACCAATTTTTGTTTCACAGTAAAGAAGAATTTCATTAAAGCCTCATGCAGGCGACTTGGTATTGTCAAACTTCGCAAATTGTTTCCAAATTTGATAGATGTAAAATTGTACATTTTCACTGTGGTTTCACTGGAATTTTCCTGGCAATTAATAAGATGGGAAATCATTTCATACAGATATGAGGTTTTATTTCTTTCTCTTTGTAAATTCATTTTTCTATTTTTTCAAATGGATTTTTTTTACTGGTTCAGAAGAGTCCATGATACCATTCATAGGGTAAATAAGTAGCAAATATCTTGTAGTGAATAGTTTGATTTTTTATTTTATGTTGACTTCTCACAAATACAGGTACTAACTAATTGCTTAAGTTATTAATCTTTTCTGCATGATTTATGATTTTTATCTGTTATAAGAAATTCCTGTAGAGATACATTTCTATATTGACCTCTAAAAAGTTTATAGCATTAGTTTTGCCTTATATATTCAGTTACTTAATGCATCTGGGACTGATTTTATGTATAGCGTGAGGCAGGGGCATATTTAATGTTTTTATTCAAATGAATAACTAACTCTTCAGTAAATAATTATTGAAAATTCAATTCTTCACCCATTATATTCAATGACACATCTGTTGTATATCAAATATCCTTATTTTAACAAGTGCAGAATCTTCTACATGATTTCTATATAATTTCAAACAATATTCCTAAATGAATCCTTAGTCATATTTTTAATCTGCAAAACTTTGTACAGGATTAAAGAAGAAATCTCATGTCACTCAAGAATTTAATAACCTAAGCTGCTTTTAAAATTGTATTTTCTCTTAGCCCACTAATGTAGGCTCTCTAAGAGAGTTAAATTTCAATAATCAATCAAATATAATGTGGAGAAGTTAATACTGAAATGCAAGACAATTTCTAAACAGGCAATTTACTATTGCTATGCAAAATCTCCAGCTCCAAGCCTGTGGAAGGCAGACTCTATTGTGTCAGCTTAGCTATCACCTTTCCCCACACACTGGATTTACTGCAAAAGTAGGTGGAGTGACTTCAATTTCTACTGCAGCTCTGTTAATCTGCAATAATGTTGAGAGCAAGATTTTGTACATAAAAATATCAAGAAATGAATACATTTTACCTAAGTACAGAAAATGCAGATTAATGAGTCATAAAACACAGAGGATTTAATGTTTGGTGATTATTTTGCTTTGAATTTGTGATAAAAAAGTCAATATATTATTATAACTTGGGAAGTGTTTTACAAAAAGAAGTATATGTTAAAAAGAGAGCTCATTATTATGCTATGCTGGTAAATCCTTAATTTAAGTAATTTTAGGCAATTGGAAATGTGAAAATGACTAACTCTGTTGGTTTGCAAAAAATTTGAGATTCACATAGACACATACCAAACTTTTTTCTAATAACTTTTTAAACATATATAAATTACACTCTCATTACTCCTGGCCTACCATATGGACTTTCCTCCAGTATAAATATAGTGTATCAATTACTACCGAATATATTGAATCATCAGTTCAGTTCAGTCCAGTCACTCAGTCATGTCTGATTCTTTGCAACCCCATGAAATGCAGCACACCAGGCTTCCCTGTCCATCACCAACTCCCGGAGCTTGCTCAAATTCATGTCCATTAAGTCGGTGATGCCATCCAACCATCTCATCCTCTGTAATCCCCTTCTCCTCCTGCCCTCAATCTTTCCCAGCATCAGGGTCTTTTCAAATGAGTCAGAACTTTGCATCAGGTGGCCAAAGTATTGGAGTTTCAGCTTCAACATCAGTCCTTCCGATGAATATTCAGGACTGATTTCTTTAAGAAGGACTGGTTGAATCTCTTTGCAGTCCAAGGGACTCACAGAGTCTTCTCCAACATCACAGTTCAATAGCATCAGTTTTTCAGCGCTCAGCTTTCTTTACAGTCCAACTCTCAAATCCATACATGAATGACTACTGGAAAAACCAGAGCCTTGACTAGATGGACTTTTGCTGGCAAAGTAATGCCTCTGCTTTTTAATATGCTGTCCAGGTTGGTCACAACTTTTCTTCCTAGGAGTAAGCATCTTTTAATTTCATGACTGCAGTCACTGTCTGCAGTGATTTTGGAGCCCCCAGAATAAAGTCTGTAACTGTTTTACATCTATTTGCCATGTGATGGGACCAGATGCCATGATCTTAGTTTTCTGAATGTTGAGCTTTAAGCCAACTTTTTCACTCTTCTCTTTCTCATTTATCAAGAGGTTCTTTAGTTCTTCACTTTCTGCCATAAGGGTGGTGTCATCTGCATATCTGAAGTTATTGATATTTCTCTCGGCAATCTTGATTCCAGCTTGTGCTTTGTCCAGCCCAGCATTTCTCATGATGTACTCTGCGTATAAGTTAAATAAGCAGGGTGACAATATACAGACTTGATGTACTCATTTCCCTATTTGGAACCAGTCTGTTGTTTCGTGTCCAGTTCTGACCTGCATACAGATTTCTCAAGAGACAGGTCAGGTGATCTGGTATTCCCATTTCTTTAAGAATTTTCCACAGTTTGTGGTGATCCACCAACTGTCAAAGGCTTTGGCATAGTCAATAAAGCAGAAATGGATGTTTTTCTGGAACTCTCTTCCTTTTTTGATAATCCAACAGACGTTGTTAATTTGATCTCTGATTCTTCTGCCTTTTCTAAAACCAGCTTGAACATCTGGACGTTCACAGTTCATGTACTGTTGAAGCATGGTTTGGAGAATTTTGAGCATTACTTTACTAATGTGTGAGACGAGTGCAATTGCACGGTGGTTTGAGCATTCTTTGGCATTTCCTTTCTTTGGGATTGGAATGAAAACTGATATTTTCCAGTCCTGTGGCCAATGCTGAATTTTCCAAATTTGCTGGCAATATTGAATTATCCCTCCCCTCCAAATCTTTGTTCTATTGAGCCAAAGTCAATATACTTATCCTAAGATTCTTAAGGGCTTGTGTTACAAATTTTACAATGGAAATAAATAATTTCCTGTTTAGAATGTTTACTTTGATCCATCAGGGTGCTTTGAAAGTTTCATTTCACAAAACTTGAAGGGTCTGTTAAGATATATTCATGCGGTTTTATGTGATGCAGCCATTGACAATATTTTTATTATTGGTAAGTCTATCAACTTCAGCATTTATCCCAGAGTCACATGAAGAATTCCTCAGAGTATGAAACTCACCATATTAGTGTATAAAATGGAATAAATTATTACAAGGACATGTGAGTCAAATTTTATATGAATATAAGCATTTATCAAATATATACCACATGAGAACATTAATTCTATGCAGTTAGGAGAAAGCAAGCTATATGCATAAGTTTTATTATAAAAGCCAAGTCCATGAAAATTTGTTGTATTATTATATGTTACCTTTGAAAACCTGATCATTAAACTGACTTTACATAATATACATGTAATGTAATATACATGTCATGCATATGTTATATATATTAATATATATCAGTTCAGCTCTGTCACTGAAAGTTGTGTTCAATTCTTTGTGACCCCATGAATTACACAGCACGCCAGGCCTTCCTGTCCATCACCAACTCCCAGAGTTCACTCAGACTCACATCCATTGAGTCAGTGATGCCATCCAGCCATCTCATCCTCGGTCGTCCCCTGCTCCTCCTGCCCGCAATCCCTCCCAGCATCAAAGTCTTTTCCAATGAGTCACCTCTTTACATGAGGTGGCCAAAGTACTGGAGTTTCAGCTTTAGCATCATTCCTTCCAAAGAACACCCAGGACTGATCTCCCTTAGAATGGACTGGTTGGATCTCTTTGCAGTCCAAGGGACTCTCAAGAGTCTTCTCCAACACCACAGTTCAAAAGCATCAATTCTTCAGCATTCAGCTTTCTTCACAGTCCAACTCTCACATATATATATATACCTACATACATATATATAGGTCATGTATCTGTACTGTATATATTTTACACGTATTAAATGATATATACATATATTCATGTTATGTATAACATGTATACACATTATAAAGTGAATTTTGTGATTAGAATTTTTGTTCATGCATATATTCATTCATATATTTGTAGATATTGCACTTAAGGGTAGGATGATAAAGCAAATCAAGCAATTAAAATACTCTGAGTTATTACATATAGTGTTTGTATCTAAAATGTTAAATAGAATCTCTGAAACTTTTTCTTTGGATAAATTATTTTATGAAGACTTAATATGCACTGAGTACAATTAAACTGTAGTCCAAGGTTAAATACAATTTAATAACAATAATTTAATTCCAAAATAATAATTATCATAGGTGAGACTATGGAATTTCTTAACATGTGATTTTGATATATTGCACTCAATTTTCTAAAACAACTCAAAGGAACCAATATTTACATAAGATGGAGTATTTATTAAAAAACTGACATAATCTGAAATAATTTCAATATAATGTCCATTGTGAATCAAAGTCAGTAATGTTTTCCCCTTAGTTGATTGGGTTTCATTATTATGGGATCATCTGTGAAACAAAGAAAATAAATGAACAAAACATAAATGTTTTTTGCTACTAATTCAACAATTTCACAAACTGCACATGGGACATATAAAGAATAGGCAGCATAGTACCTTACAATGTACTGTTATATGACAGTCAAAACATGGAACCTGGGCCTACAATTAGGTTATCTGCCAGGAACCAGGCCCTCATTTTCAGAGAACTTGGACTCTGTTGATTTTTCTTTTCATTAACCCTGTTTGTATGCATGCCTCAACCCTATCTTGGTATACATTACCAATGATCTTTCACCAAATACAAGACTTATTCCAAGAGTGTATGTGTGCTAAGTCACTTCAGTGGTGTCCAAGTCTTTGCTACCCTAAGAACCTTCCCTGCCAGGCTCCTCTGTCTGTGGGATTCTCCATGCAAGAATACTGGTGTGGGTTGCCATGCCCTCTTCCAGGGGATCTTCCCAACCCAGTGACTGAGCCCATGTCTCTTACGCCTCTTGAACTGGCAGGAGGATTCTTTACCACTGGCACCACTTGGGAAGCTGAAGAATGGGTAGTCAATGCATCTGCTGAAGATAGATGGAAAGAGATGATTTCTTTTAAGAAAATACAGTCTAGTATAATAAAGATAGAAAATAACTTAGTGTTACTCAGATGAGTCACTGATTTTACAGTTGAGGAAAAGTAGGGTTCAAGGTGTAATTCAGTCTAAATACTACTACTACATCAACTTCAGTGGTACCATTCATTTGTATCACTACTGCCCTGTAATATATTTGAACAACCCTCACACCATCTTTCAATATCTGTAATGTTTTTATTTATTAATCACTAGTGCCAAGACACTTAGTTGGAGTATTATGTAATAATTTATTGTTCTATCACATTTATGTATCTTTGTAGAGAAATATATGATTATATCATTCAAAATCCAAAAGAAGAAAAAAGCGGTATGAGGAGTTGGCTATTAGGACCTAATTTCTTTCAGAAAGAATTGTGCTGAAAACTTTAGCATCTGTTGTACTTGATTATTGAAGCTTTATTTTCATTGGCTTCCAAAAATGCTGTTAACTTTCAAGCTAGTAGATTAAATGTTATTAGCTTTAAAACCTCTTAAAACAAGTAATCAGTTGAAGTGATAATGGAATTTAAAGTAAGTACATTCATTAAATTGGTTTTTACACGACTGTGGTTTCCCTATTGGCCACATGAATCTCTATACCTGACATTGCTAATTATAATAAATGGTATATGTATATGTAATTAACTTCACACTACACTTAAAGCAGACATAAAGGTAATTGAAGAACTCCACTGTCATGTATCATTGTAGCAAAGAAAATCTGGTTTTGCTAATTTATTTGTCTTACACATAAAAAATTGAGAGTTTTTCATAAATGCATGAATCCTTTAAAATCAGAAATGTAGACTGCAATGATTACTAATTTGCTATTAGATGAAGGCAATGAGAGTCATTAGGAAGGAGAGAAAGAAGGAGGGGGAAGGCAGCAAGGAAAGAAGGAAGAGGGGAAGGGAGAGAAGGAATACTGATAGGAAAGATTCAAGAGCAATCTTCCATATTAATATGTACCAATTTAGTTTTTCAGTTACTTAGGCTTGAAGAATTGGCTCCATTCTTATACATGGCTAGAGGCATAGTTTCAATACTTCTTTTTTGTGTCAAGACACCTGTCTTTTTACTTCAGTGACAGAAGGGTTTAGCATCTTGTCACTGAAGCAACACAGCCTGCACATTTATAGGTGTCACTCACTCTACCATCTGTTCCTTAGGATAACAGCCACCACTATCAACCAACCTCCACCTGAGGCTTTAACAATCTCTGTGGATTAAAGTTCAGATCTACAAGGAAGAATGGCTTGCAGTAGTATTGCCATTCAACTTTGCTTGACCTTAACTTTCCTGCTGTCAATACTACATTGCAGCCCGTTAACTGGCTTTTTCATCCTGTGTGTGTATTACCCTGTACATTTCTTGATTAAGTAATGAAACCATGTGAAAGTCTTCTCACTTTTATTAGCATTTTTGGTCATTTGTTCTGCTTCCATTTCACTAAAACACTCAAGGCTATAGCTATAATATTTTTAATACACAAATTTAAATGAATGAATCCTAATTAGATTTCACTTCTAGGGTCACTAATCAGATAGCTCCACAAATGGAACTGACTCCCAGTCCCCTCCACACACACGCAAATTTAAATAAGAGGAAGAATGATGGTATTATATTAAAGCTGGCCAATCCAAGATAGGCAAGTTTATTAAGAGCTTATTTAATACAACATGAATTATTTTTCCTATTTAATCTAAAATAAACAATATTGCATATAGATATATTTATTTTAATCTGATTAACAAATGGTTATTGTTAACATTTTCATGAAAGGCATCACTGATAGATGATTTATAAATACCAAATAATCAATATATAGCTGTAGCAAAATGTCACAAATTCTTTCTTCATGTACTCTATTTCTTTACTGGTGATATGTAGTTATTTCTAGATTAGGAGTAGTATTTTTATGCCCCCTGGATTTTTATGGCTGTCATTATTTCTATATAAGGCATTCCTCCACATTCAAATGATAGGAAAAAGGAAGTGGGCTCTGTTTATTTATTGCCAATCAAGCTAATAAAAATGTTTTGCAAGATGGTAAAACATGATAATGCTGTCAATTGAAAGCAGCTCATTACAAGAAGGAACGTTTGTGCTCATCTTGTTCTACACTGAACTTTTACTGTGGCTATAAAACAGCATCCCTTTGTTACTGCAAACAGTGAATTCTGCTCTATCCTCTTGCTGTCCCCACTGATTTGTTTGTGTGTTTGTTCAATGCTTTTGGAAGGATTCATCTCTGCTCTCCTCTGGGAAGCAGTAACTGTAGTCCAGGAATGTTCTAGGATGGCAGTCTACATGCTCTCTCCTACATTTTACAGGCAACGTTAGGTTAATCAATGATTTATTCAACAAAACAGTTTAGTCTTTCACTGTAATTTGATATTGGCATGATGAGTTGGCTTGGTCCTTCGGGGGGAATTTTCTACCAGTTACTACTAGCCTTTGGCTTATGAGACACTTCTGGTTTTTCTCTGCTGTTGGCTGGCACTTGTGTGTAGTGACCACTCCTGATCTATTTGCATATGTGTGAAGGATGCTGGGAGGGATTGGGGACAGGAGGAAAAGGGGATGATGGAGGATGAGATGGCTCGATGGACATGAGTCTGAGTGAACGCCAGGAGTTGGTGATGGACAGGGAGGCCTGGCGTGCTGCGATTCATGGGGTCGCAAAGAGTCAGACACAACTGAGCAACTGAACTGAACTGAAGGATATTTATTTCCTCAGCCAGCTCCACTTTTACGTAACATGATGGTACTCTTGCAATATACATAGAAGCTAGAGAAAAATGATGTTGCAGTCCCTTGTCTGTAAAACACATGCAGCCACCATGAAACAACATGATAACACCAGTATAACGTTCACATTACTGCAGTAATATTGCTTGTAACCATTAGTCTCTTTTCTTCAATTAGTAATAGTCACTTAAACAGTCTACTAGTCTACCACAGATAGTGCAGCTTCCTCAAACAATTCTGCTTCTCTGGTTTGAAAAATTAAGTATTTATCATCATTTTTCATTTCTAGATGATACTGAGGAAAGAAAATAATAATTCAGTGCTCTCATAGGAAATATACATAAACAATGAACAAACATCAAGATTTATAGTATTATTCAGAATACAATTTTGCTCTAGGGAACTAATTCATTCAACAAGTATTTATTGAATTTCTACCACACACTGTAAAAATGATGAATAGAACAGTTCTTGCCTTCAAGAAGCACAAAGTCTAGGGAAACGGTTATGTAAAGATATAATTATACTATATTTGTATTATTGCTATACTAAAAAGCATTGGGAGTGTATTAATGATTCAAGAAGGAAAAAATAAGAAGGGAGAAATGGGGGCATACTGGGTAAAGTGATAACAAGGAAGGAAAGTTTAATTTGTATAGCATAGGAAGATTTTAAAAGATTTTAAAAGCATGGAAAGTGGGGGAAATTCTATTCAAAGAATAGAAGAGGTGTAAATGTATAAACAAATGGAATAATATGACTTACTAAAGGAATTGCAAGAAATATAGCTAATTCATATATTCAGATAGAGACAAAGCAAGGCATGTAAAGAAAGAGATGATCCAGGGGATAGTTCTATGCCATGTAAAATAATAAGATTCTATCTCATAGAATACAGAGATCTGTTGATTGGGAGTTAGCTTCCAAAATAAGCAGTTTTATTTTTTCTAGTACTCTAAGCCTTGTATTGGTTTAAAGACTATTTAATCAACCCTTGTGGGAAAGTAGAAGGAAGAAGCAATTAAAAATGCAAGATGATAATGATGTATATTTATTTAATATTAATTTTACCCTAAAATCCCAATGTACATAAGTTTCAAATTAGACTTCAGCTCTCTGCCACAGTGATATGGCTCTCTGAATTATAAATGTTAATCTTTGGCTGCTTATAACTTGTTGGAGAATAAGTTTATTGCAGAGTATAAAGTATTAATCCTCTAGTAAGAAACTTTCTAAGTAAACCAACTACGTAAATCTTAATCTTCACAACAGTTTTATGTCAGTAGTAAATGAAGACATTAACAAATCACTGCACATGTTGATCAAACAGCTATGATTATTTCTTGTAAATAACATTGAACCTGCACTATAGGACATATCTTTCTTTCGTATATAACAAATTTCCCCACAATATAATTAAGAGCAAGCACATTAAAATAAACACAAAAACAGGATTTCTTAAAATAAGGGGCACCATTGTACATAGTACATAGTACGATTGTACACAGATGGTTGGATGACATCACCAACTTGATGGACATGAGTTTGAGCAAACTCTGGGAGTTGGTGATGGACAGGGAAGCCTGGCATGCTGCAGTGCATAGAGTTGCAAAGATTTGGACATGATTTAGCGACTAAATTGAACTGATTTGTACACAGAGTAGAACAGAGGTCTGTGATGTTTGAATATCCTTTCCCAGTTTAGCTGAAACTTTTCTTTCTAGCCTCATCTGTTGCTTTCACCTCATCATAATATGGTCTTAAAATTACATACACATAGAAAGCAAACTTTTTTTTTTAATGGAATAAAGGGAAGAAGGGGAAGAGAAAGGGAAAATAGAGGGGGAAATGAGAGAAGGGGAGGGAGAAGAGGATGAAAAGACCAGAGAAAAAGGAAAGGAAGAGAAGGAGATAAGGAAGTNTAATTATACTATATTTGTATTATTGCTATACTAAAAAGCATTGGGAGTGTATTAATGATTCAAGAAGGAAAAAATAAGAAGGGAGAAATGGGGGCATACTGGTAAAGTGATAACAAGGAAGGAAAGTTTAATTTGTATAGCATAGGAAGATTTTAAAAGATTTTAAAAGCATGGAAAGTGGGGGAAATTCTATTCAAAGAATAGAAGAGGTGTAAATGTATAAACAAATGGAATAATATGACTTACTAAAGGAATTGCAAGAAATATAGCTAATTCATATATTCAGATAGAGACAAAGCAAGGCATGTAAAGAAAGAGATGATCCAGGGGATAGTTCTATGCCATGTAAAATAATAAGATTCTATCTCATAGAATACAGAGATCTGTTGATTGGGAGTTAGCTTCCAAAATAAGCAGTTTTATTTTTTCTAGTACTCTAAGCCTTGTATTGGTTTAAAGACTATTTAATCAACCCTTGTGGGAAAGTAGAAGGAAGAAGCAATTAAAAATGCAAGATGATAATGATGTATATTTATTTAATATTAATTTTACCCTAAAATCCCAATGTACATAAGTTTCAAATTAGACTTCAGCTCTCTGCCACAGTGATATGGCTCTCTGAATTATAAATGTTAATCTTTGGCTGCTTATAACTTGTTGGAGAATAAGTTTATTGCAGAGTATAAAGTATTAATCCTCTAGTAAGAAACTTTCTAAGTAAACCAACTACGTAAATCTTAATCTTCACAACAGTTTTATGTCAGTAGTAAATGAAGACATTAACAAATCACTGCACATGTTGATCAAACAGCTATGATTATTTCTTGTAAATAACATTGAACCTGCACTATAGGACATATCTTTCTTTCGTATATAACAAATTTCCCCACAATATAATTAAGAGCAAGCACATTAAAATAAACACAAAAACAGGATTTCTTAAAATAAGGGGCACCATTGTACATAGTACATAGTACGATTGTACACAGATGGTTGGATGACATCACCAACTTGATGGACATGAGTTTGAGCAAACTCTGGGAGTTGGTGATGGACAGGGAAGCCTGGCATGCTGCAGTGCATAGAGTTGCAAAGATTTGGACATGATTTAGCGACTAAATTGAACTGATTTGTACACAGAGTAGAACAGAGGTCTGTGATGTTTGAATATCCTTTCCCAGTTTAGCTGAAACTTTTCTTTCTAGCCTCATCTGTTGCTTTCACCTCATCATAATATGGTCTTAAAATTACATACACATAGAAAGCAAACTTTTTTTTTTAATGGAATAAAGGGAAGAAGGGGAAGAGAAAGGGAAAATAGAGGGGGAAATGAGAGAAGGGGAGGGAGAAGAGGATGAAAAGACCAGAGAAAAAGGAAAGGAAGAGAAGGAGATAAGGAAGTCATTCTTGGGAGTCCAAACAGAATCAGTGTTGTTTTTTTTTTTTTTTTTTGTTTTCCAAATGTATTATGTGTGATGCCCTGAATGGGAGGGGAATTTTAAGAAAAATGGATACATGGGTATGTATGTCTGGGTCCCTACGCTGTTCACCTGAATCTGTCACAACATTGTTTGCTAATCGGCTATACCCCGATACAAAATAAAAGTTAAAAATAAATAAAAGTTAATACCTTCAAAAATAAATATATTAGCCACTAAATTCTGTACTGCCTCAGATATAATCCTGTGAAATGAATAGCCATCTCTTCAATATATCAGTTCTAAATACAACTTAACCATATTCTACTAATTTTTTAATGCTAAATATACTGAGAGATTGATTTCAAAGTTAAAAACCTCTTTTCATGGCTAGCAATTCTCTAGAACTATCTTCTCTTCATTTCATCTCTCTTTTTCTCTGGAGTATAAGCATTTCTGTTAGCAGGCATAAGTGTCCAAAAGACTCATGTCACAGAGGAGAGAGTCCAGTTCTTCCATCACAATTACATACAGTAAGGATGGTTCTCTCTGGGTTTGTGTGAAAGTGAACATATTTGAAATGACCTCTTGGCGGTGATCTTGAAGGAGGTATTTGTCTAACTGAATCTTACCCAAGGGGAATGCTGAGCACAAACCCCAGACTTTAGAGCTGCTTCATTCATTCTCTTCAACACCTTTCCAAGAGCAAATACATTAATATTTTCTTCCCAAAGAAAGTGATTATAATCAGAAATTACTGGTATAGCATGAGGTATGAAGTTGTAAAAAATGACTCTAAATGATTTGAATTATTTGGCTATATAATCTTTATTCCTATTTTTCCCAGGTGAGTATTTTACCATATTTTGTCTTATACATTTCACAGCCATATTTTACCACATTAAACTCCTTTCTTATCTTCACTCTCTGAATTTACACTCTTATACCGTTGTTTTATTAAACCCATGGTGGCTTGAGTGATAAAGAACCCACCTGCCAATGCAGGAGATGTAACAGATTAAATCCCTGGATTAGAAGATCCCCTGGAGGAGGGCATGGCAATCCACTCCAGTATTCATGCCTGGAGAATCCTATGGACAGAGGAGCCTTGCAGGGTATGGTTCATAAGATCGCAGAGAGTTGGACAAGACTGAAGTAACTTCGCATGCACTGCTTTTATCTTAGTTGGAAAGTATGAAAGATAGTTTATATAATCAATGATTAAGGAGGGAATCACATTGACCGAATAAGGAGAGGCAGTCAGACAGTTGTGAAAACTATCATCCCATATACCATGCCAAGAATAGATGGTTGTCAAAGGGGAGATTGTACACTATTGAAGTCACTTAAAAAAAAAAAAAAAAAAAAAAACTCTTGTTGCATTTTCCACCAAA
>SJYV01034996.1:698408-757268 GCA_006410875.1 Neotragus pygmaeus | reverse complement strand
AAAAAAAAAAAAAAAAAAAACTCTTGTTGCATTTCAAACCAAATCCACAGTGAGATACTATCTCACATCTGTTAGGATGGCTTTATCTAAAAAACCTTGAAATAACAAACGGACTAGAAATAACAAGTGGATTCCTTTCAAATTGTTGCTAGGAAGTACCTTGGTGCAGTCATTATGGAAAACAGTATGGAGTTTCTTCAAAAATGAAAACTAGAACTACCATATGATCTAGCAATTTCACTCAGGATATATTAAAGGAATTAAAATCATAATCTAAAAGAGATATCTGCACCAACATGTTTGTTGCAGCATTATTTACAATAGCCAAGGTATGGAAACAGCCTAAATATCCATTGACTTATGAATGGATAAAGAAAATGTGGCATGTATATCATATGGATTAATATGTATATTCATTTATATCTATATCCATACATATGATAGGATATTATTCAGCCTAAGAAAGAGGAAAAACTTTCCATCTGCAACAACATGGATGGACCTGAAAGGCATTTTACTAAGTGGAATAAATTACACTGAGAAAATTCAATGTTGTATGATCTCACTTATGTGGAATATAAAAAAAAAAAATTGAAATCATAGAATCAGAAAGAAGATTGATGGTTGTTAGAGTCTGGAAGGTATGGGAAATGAGGAGAGGTTTGTAACACAATATACACTTTCAGTTATAAGATGGATAAGTTCTAATGATCTAATTATACCTGTCTATAGAAGTGAAAGTGAAAGTGTTAGTCGCTCAGTCCTGTCCAACTCTTTGCGACCCCATGCACTGTAGCAAGCAGGCTCCTCTCTCCATGGGGATTCCAAGGCAAGAACACTAGAGTGAGTTGTTACTTTCTTCTTCAGTCTACCTAGAGTATGGTGACTATAGTTGATCAGACTGTGTGTATAATTTAAATCTACTAAGAGAGTAGATCTTAGGTATTCTCATTAAAAAAAAAAAGATGTAACTATGTGAGGTTATGAATGTGTTAATTAACTTCATTGTGGAATCATTAAATAATGTATATGTATATCAAATCATCATATTGCACACTTTAAGTCTATTATAATTATTTGTTAATTATACCTCAATAAATCTTGGGGGGATATGAAGGAATATCATCACTAACATCACTGCAATGAGTCACCTATGAGCATGTGCTGAATTTACTAGCAAGGCATTCAACATGTAATAAAATTAGTTTTCACCAATAGATAGCAATATGCAATAAGTATCTGCTATGATATAAAAATACCAGTATTTATTTCACATATAATTTAATCTCAGGGAATAAGAAATCCTATACATTGTCTATGTCTACTTGACCTTCAATACAACCATTGATAAGGCTTCCCTGGTGGCTCCTTGGTAAAGAATCCACCTGCAATGCAGGAGCTGCAGGACACACAGGTTGTATCCCTGAGTCAGGAAGATCTCCTGGAGGAGGGTATGGCAATCCACTCCAGTATTCTTGTCTGGAGAATCCTATGGACAGAGGAGCCTGGCGAGCTATAGTTCATAGGGTCGCACAGAATCAGATATGACTGAAGTGACTTTGCACACACGCACGCAGGCATGCACAACCATTAGTATATAAAAAACAATCAGTGATTTTAAACTATCTCTCCTAACTTTGATTAAAACTCCACCTTCTTTCAAATGTCAATTCAAAGTATCAGAAACCAAGTAAAAACTGAAACATTTTTTTAGTCCGCTTGCAATGTAGACATTTAGCAATATGGGTGGTGGCTTTAAAAATGCAGCCCGTTAGAACATTTTGTTAGCTCAGCTATGTAAATCTACACTGAGTCTGATCATGTTCCTTCACTTCTACACCATTTTGGCCCTAAGCAACTAAATTGAAACAGGAACTTCTAACTTGTTTTGTTGCTTCCCTTCTAGCTATCTAAATCTGTTTTCTGTACAGAAACCAGAATTACCTTTTAAAATAATAATCCATAGCATTTGACATCATACCTCAAATTCTCCATTGATTTCTCATCATATTTTAATAAAATCCATACTATGTTCCTTGGTCAATGAAGTTCAGAATATTATCCAGCTGCGGAATCTCTCTGACCTCACTACACTCAACCCTACCTTTCTTTTTCCCTCCATAATTCCAATCTCATTTTCCCCCAGGAGTCTATTCCTTCTTCCTTGGAGTACTTTACTTCATAAATAAAGCTAAGAGAATACCATCACATTTCATTCACGTCTTCGTTTAACCAAGTGGTTTCTAACCACTCAAACTACAATGTAACTCTTCCCTTCTCCACAGTCAACTGCTTTTCACTGTGCTTTTTTTCTTAATGCTACCTAAAAATATTGTAAGCATGTATTTATTTACTTGTTTAGCATTAGCCTCCAATACTATTGCATCAGAACTAAAATACAAGCCTTTGTTTGTCTCACTCACCAATGAATTTTCAGTGCCTGGATGGAACAAGTTGTAGATACTCCTTCACATACATATATGTCAAATGAATAAATGATAATACAATACCTTGATAATCTCAAACTTTTGAGAATAAGTTTAAGTCAGTAAGATACATTAACTGGATATAAATTTTGGTTAATATCTTGGCACATTCCAAACAAAGGAGGAAATCTTAGTAAAAATTAAACTTTGCAATGTAGGTCAAACTGTTCTTTGTATTAACCAACCTCACTATTCCTCATTTTCCAAACTTAAAATGGGGAAAGTAAGATACCTACTTCCTACGGTGGTTGTAAAAGTTAAATGAGCTAATACTTAGAATAGTGCCTGGCATATCAAAAGCACTCAATATATGTTGTGAAGTTGTGAAGTCGCTCAGTCGTGTCCAACTCTTTGTGACCCCATGGACTGTAGCCTACCAGGCTCCTCCATCCATGGAATTTTCTAGGCAAGAGTACTGGAGTGGGTTGCCATTTCCTTCTCCAGGGGATCGTCCCAATCCAGGGATCGAACCCAGGTCTCCTGCACTGCAGGCAGACGCTTTACCACCTGTTACCTCTTATTATTACTATTATTATTAATTGAAACAAAATTACATTTGCAGCATTTCCATTCTTATTTCAAGCAAATAGATCCTTCTAAATTCAAATTATGTAGTCTCAAAGCTCCAGAAGACAGAAACATGTCTGAATGTTTCCCCCATAGCTCACGATTTGCCTGAAAAACAGGAGACGTGGCTACATTAATGAACATGATTAAAAATAAGCTGAGTTGTTTGCACAATAGTATATTCAAATATCTAGAACTGTGTGTAGCTAAGTAGCAACAAGGGGAAAAAAAATGCAATGACCTCAATTTCTTTTTTCATGTGTTTCCTAGGACAAAAGTATAGACATTGTCAAGGTCACAGAATCAAATGCTCATTGGGACTGATTAATAAAATTATACTTACTGATATTTGCACTGTAACAAATTTCCATCTTAAAGCAAAATGAAGTTTACATATTGCTGCAGGCATTGTGCAAATTAGAACTTCATTGAATATTAATAAATTACTTTTTGTAGCCAATTGTTATGCAAATTACCAGGGTGTCAGAATTTATCATTTTGTTTGGTTGAGGATTAAGGGGAAGTATGCTTATAAAAATCAAGCAGATACAAACTAATATATGAATTCAAGCAAGAAAACGTAATATAATTCCTAAGTGTTCAGAATTGCCAAAACCATTTTTTTTTAATATTAACTCAATGCATATTTTATTCAAATTGCAGAAAGTTTAAGATATATTGTTAAGCAAATAGAGAATGGCCCTGGGGATTTTTAAAATTCTTTTGAACATTTAAAAAATAAAATTCATATAGCCTACTTCTTTACAAATTATTTAATCTGTTACTATGTTAACTTTAGAAAACAGTTTACTTAAACAGAGTATGTGCTTAGTCATTCAGTCGTGTCTGACTCTACGACCTCATGGACTGTAGTCCACCAGGTTCCTCTGTCTATAGGGATTCTCCAGGCAAGACTACTGGAGTGGGTTGCCATGCCCTCCTCCAGGAGATCTTCCCAACCCAAGGATCAAACCCAGGTGTCTTGCTTTGCAGGTGGATTCTTTACCTTCTGAGCCATCAGGAAACATATTTCCAAAGAATTCACTAGAACCCAAATAATTGTTTTAAAATATATATATTCATTTCTATCTATTGAATCTTTAATTTTCATAAAATGGGGTCAAGCTAATTTTTTTACAAGACTTTCTGGGAGAAAACTTAACAAAATGGCAATAATACTCCTAATCAAATCAAGCATGCACAGACTTGATTAATCAGTTATTTTTCCCTTGGAATTAATTATTATTTGTTTCAGTCTGCTCTTAAAAAATTAATTCTAGTTAATATTTATAAAAACCTCAAAAATAAAGTTTTATTAACTGATTTAAATCTTCAAAGATGACTGATTGTTAAAGAAAAAACGTCTCACTGACTCCTGTTAAAGATATTAAGGTAGACTTTATTCAGGATGATCTGCATAGAAAGAGTTGTGGTTGTTAGTCATTATTTTGTTTCCAACTCTTTGTGACACCATGGACTACAGCCTTCCAGGTTCCTCTGTCCGTGGGATTCTCCAGGCAAGAATAATGGAGTGGGTGGCCGTTGCCTTCACCAGGAGATCTTCCTGAACTAGGGATAGAACCCTGGTCTCTAGCATTGCAGGAATAGAAAGAGGGACCACTGCGATGGGAATTTCCCAGTGGGGAGAGAGATTGGGGTCAGCTCTGAATACAGCCTGGGCAAATGGGAAGTTTTAGCCAAGAAGCAGAATAGGTGGGTCAGTGGGTGAAATATCAAATTAGAGAAAACATTAGGAATAACTGAGAGTTCTGATAAAATCCATCTAAAAGGCTTCTTGGTGAAGAGAGGCCAGAGTGATTGGGCATCCTCTGAGGGATGGTGGAGGTGGAAGAACCTGAGCAGATACCAGGGTGATCAGATATGTAGAATGAGGGATTCTGGGTAAATTGACTTAGCATGATTTTTGTTAAAACTAGGTTTTTAAAGTAAGTGCAGAGAGGAGCCCAGGAGAAGGTTTAGGAACCTGTTTAACTTTTGTCAAGTAAAGAATCTTTGTCAAGATAACAGTTCTGAAAATGGTGAGTTCTTTTTACCATACTTCCCCTGCAATGTAAATATACTATGGACAAAGTCTGGCATACAGTAGGCTATATTCATGTAAGATATTCAAAAGAATGAAATTTTTATTAATAAACAGTAGCATAATTTTCTTCTTAATAAACAAAATTTCAGATTATTCACAAAATTTGCCTTAGGAATATTATGAGATCAATTTTATAATATGTGTCATTAAAACAAAATATTGTGTACTTCTTGAAAGCAATGGAGAACCTCACTTAACTGAAAAAAAAATGGCTATATTTCATTGGTTATTCAATCTGTTATAAAGAATGTCCATTTCTTGTTGTATAAAATTTAAAACTAACTTTTTCCCTTCACACGAGTCATTAAACTTGAAAAATCTTATCCAAATGATAAAAATTATTAATATATGATTTACAAAATAATTTATTTCTGTAGCATCTCAAAACAACTTAGACAAAACATCTTATATAACCATTTTTTACCATTCTCCTTTCATTTAATTATTTTTCAATTATTTCAAAGTCAGGAGAATTTTGCTAATTAAACTGAGTGACCAGGGATCATCAGCACTCTAATGGTACTAAGAGATTATCTTTCCTTCCAAATTCAACCCAGTATTGAGGGACTCTGAGTTGTCTTTTATTTAGTAGTCAAGTCATAAAGTGCAGAAGATGTTACTAGTTTACTGATACATCTTTAATTTAGTAGTCAAGTCATAAAGTGCAGAAGATGTTACTAGTTTAATGATACACTTCTAGAGTTCGATGTATGAACATGTGGTTTTGCAAATGGGATCAACTCAATACACACTAGAGTCAAGATCAAATTTCAATACCATGAAACAAATGGTGTAATTAATTATGATGTCACTCTCTCCAGAGGGAGCATCCTGTCCCTAAAGGTACAAGACTAATGTGTGTTGTTTTCAGCCCTATGCCATAAAAACAAGCATTCTCTTTTCTTTTCTCTTCTTTGCTTTCTATGAACATGCAATTCCCAATGCAATAAACAGCCAGAATAAAAATCTATCAAATTCATGGCTGAAAAATGCATTGCTGCTGAGGAAACCTGTGCAGTAATGAAAAGGTCAAAAGGTAACATTTAAGAGTTAAATGAAACAGGTGCCAACTTTTGACTACCACTAATTTCAAATGCAGTGATTTCATAACATTCTTGACACAAAACCTCAGTGACCCTCACTGCATATTTAACCTCTATTATTGAGTCCCCAGTGGCTCAGCATTAAAGAATTGACTGCAATGCAGGAGACATAGAAGATGTTAGTCCAATATGAATTGATATTATTCATTATTAAGATATTAATCCAATCCAATCCCTGGATTGGGAAGATAATGTGAAGAAGGAAATGGCAACCTACTCCAGTATTCTTGCCTGGAAAATCCCATGAACAGAACAGCCTGGCAGGCTACAGTCCATAGCGCCCCAAAGAGTCAGGACACAACTGAAGCAACTGAGCCCATTGAGCATCCAGGAGAGACCACCACCTGCTACAGAGCCTCCCATCAGCACCAGATCTCCTGCAGCCATCTCTGAAAGCACAAAACCACAGGTCCATGCAAGCAAGTCCCTTGTTGTAACTGTCTTCAAGATTAGCTCAGCAGGTTCTTACTTTATTTTCCCTCGCCTTTCCTTTATTCTAGGGTGTTTCTAACTTCATCATAATAATGATTCAGTTCATATGCATATAGCAAACAGATTTNTCCCTTGTTGTAACTGTCTTCAAGATTAGCTCAGCAGGTTCTTACTTTATTTTCCCTCGCCTTTCCTTTATTCTAGGGTGTTTCTAACTTCATCATAATAATGATTCAGTTCATATGCATATAGCAAACAGATTTAGAGATTACTCAGTGTGAAAATGGGTGGATAATGTTACCGATAACTTGATCCATAAGAACTGCCAGCTACATTTCTCTGCTTATTTAAGTAGTTTAAACAGTACCTGGAAACATGTGGGGCGTTATTACTATGCTGGCTTATGCAATAATCCACAAAATGTGAAGGTGCTTTTCAACTGAGATAGGCATGCTGTTAAATGGTCTGTATGATTAGCCTCATGTAGCAACCAGTTGTCTCTGACTCACTGGGTGCCACGAGCTACTTGAGTAACTCAGCCTTAAGCTTGACAGAGACTGCTGAGTGACCACAACATGACTTTGATACAGGCAGCTGTTTTCCTGGTTAATATCAGTGAAATCCTGTTGCAAGAGCAGTGTCTGAGAATCTAACTCTACCAATCAGTAGCCTTACTATCTAACTTAAAGTTATGCATCTAAATCTCCCTCCCCTCCTAAGATGTCACGGTTTACTACATTGTAGTATTTTGGACAAACACGCTAGAATAATTCAGCTCTGGACTAAGAGCTCCTTCAGTAATTCACTTTACTAAAAATTCATAAATATTTAATCCTAAGAATATAGTTCCATAGCCACCATGCCATGTCAAGAGCGGAAGAGACAGGTATTTGGCATAAGCAAAATGAATAGGTAAGTTTCATGACATTTTTCATGACTCCTAAATTGCTTAACGTTTTAAGATAAAATTTGAATTATTTTTGCAAAATTTCTTGGTTAGCATGGAGATGAAGAGTATAAATGGTACCCAAGGGTGTAATGGTTTCACAAGCATCACAGGACAGTTTCCAGTTGTCTTTTACCTCTTACCATCAGAGTTGAAGGGGAAATAGTATTAATGAACAAGCACATTGATATACTTATTAATAAATAGAAAACCACATTTGCTCTGTTACTATTTTTAAAAATCTGTTGTTACATAATGAGAATTATTCTTTTAAGAGTCCTAAATTCTTATTCATAGCTCATACATGTTTCCTAAATGAAAATTATTTTTCTTTTTCTGGAAAGTTGGGAGTATAATTGATACATTTTAAATTTCCCCAAAAGCGTGGGGGAAAACACACACACACACACACACACACACACAGTTCTGAAGATCTGAAGTTCAACTTCAGGTTTCTTATACTTCCTATAGGCAGGGATTTCTTATACTTCCTATAGGCAGTATAAGAAAATATTAAATTGTTCAACTTCAAATACTTTGAGAATGAAACAATATTAATTATTGTTAATACTTAGAGGACAATAGCAGCATGGCCTTGGACAAATCAAGGTATATTTGTTTACTTATATTTCAAAGGACCCTGAAATTCTTAATTCTGTGACATAATACAACACTAATTTTGTTCGTTTTACATAAAGTGAATGGTTCTAAGTTTTAAAAATTAAATTTTGCAGTGTTTCCTAAAGTACACACTACAGAAATCCTATAATATGTATAGCAGGTCAATAGAGAATATGTTTATGTCCTAGCTGCAAACAAAGTAATTAAACCTAATGGCAAACTTATTCAAGAAACTCAGTAGCATGGATCCAAACAATAATTTAGGACTTGAAGACCTTTTGGAGCAGTGGTTCTCTAACCTTTTTGGCACCTGGGACCAATTTCATGGAAGAAAACTTTTTTTCTGGAAGACAGACCAAAGGTGAGGAGGGGGCAATGGTTCAGGGGGTAACTCAAGCAATGGGAAATGGCAGATGAAGCTTCACTTGAGTAGCCCACCATTCATCTCCTGCTATATGGCCTGGTTCCTAACAGGCCTCAGACCAGGACCAGTACTGGTCCATGGTGGGGGTTTGGGGAGCCCTGTTTGAGAGATTCCAAGGTGACAACTTTGTACCTGCAGAGATTTTCAAGAAAAATGGAACTTTTAAAGTAAAATAAGTAAAAATAAGGTTTTGTGTTGCTCTGTAAAGTTAAAACATGGATTTATTTTTTATTGCTGGAATGAGACAAATATTGATATACTTTCAACACCTTATATTGCTCAATGCAGACATCAAGATCTGTTAAATGACAGGCACAATGTGGAACTTCCCACTGGGACTATAACCTAACATCTCCTCTATTGTATATCTTATGAAAGAAAACAAAACAAAACCAGTTCATGGGTTTGTTAATATAAAAGATAGTCAATATTCCAATTCCCTCATATTTCTTCAGATTAAGATGATACTATGCTTTTCTCCTTATTTATTTTGCTACAATATTTTTATCTACTGTAGATAAAATTCAATTGTATTTGAGGTTTGGCAGACTGCCCTTTTGGCTTAACAGAGTTGATAAAAGGTTGCCAAATACCACAGCAGTTCATATTTATTTTCTGTTTTATGACATTTTTTCCCAAAGCTCTAAGTTCTTTTCTTCAGCAAACCATCAATCAATTCTAGAAAAACATGACTTATTCCATTGGCTGCCAACATGACTCTAGCTGCTGACAGAATGTCTTTTATGTATGCAAAATATATTTTTTAATAGTTCGAATCTGGGGTGAAGGGTTGTCAAATTTTAGAATCTTGTGTATATACCTGTGCGCAAATAGATCTTTATCTATCTAAATACACGCACATAGGTATGTGTTATGTATAAGCATTCTTGCTAAAAATATTTATGTTAAAATTATTTTAAATCCCAAACATGATTCAATTTAATCTTTTCTTTTTGAGGCCTGGCATTGTGAGTAGTTCAGTGTTATCAGATCATTAGTAATTTTGGAGCGCTGGTAATGCAGAGTAGCCCAGGTAGTATAATCTCATGTGGACTAACTCAAAGTTTAGAAGATGTTTTAAGTATGTATAGCCACCTCTTACAAAAAATTACAAGTTTCCAAGTCAATGTCCAAGCTAGATCAGATTGTTAGTTACTATGCTGAAACAGGACCATCTGTTGAATACTTTTGCCCTGAGTAATCTTGGCTATGTAGGATTACCTTTGTCAGCATTGTTATGGAAGCAAATAGCTAGTCATCTAGTTACAAACAGTTCCTTCCACGTATACTCATTAGCAAAATTTATTAACTAGTATAAGGCTCAGACAGTAAAGAATCCACCTGCCAATGCAGGAGACATAGGAGGCCTGAGTTTGATCCATGGGTCAGAAGGATGGAGATGGTAACCCACTGGAGATGGTAACATCCCTGGAGATGGAAATGGTAACCCACTCTAGTCTTCTTCCCTGGAGAATTTCATGAACTGAGAAGCCTGATGGGCTGTAGTCCATGGGGTCACAAAGAGATGGACACAACTGAGCTACTGAGCACAAGGATTAGNTCAGAAGGATCCCCTGGAGATGGAAATGGTAACCCACTCTAGTATTCTTCCCTGGAGAATTTCATGAACTGAGAAACCTGATGGGCTGTAGTCCATGGGGTCACAAAGAGTTGGACACAACTGAGCTACTGAGCACAAGGATTAGGGAGACTTGCTGGGTTTGTAGTCTGACTCTACTGTTTGCCATTTCTTGCTATGCTATCTTAAGCAAATCACCTTACCTCTTTAAGTGCTATATATAAACTTGTGATAATAATGATGTAAGGTTGGGATAAAATTGAGATAATGTGTCCTATTGTGAAAATGAGCAGAGAACTTATTATAGTGTCTCCATTCAAGCCTTCATGAATCAATCCACTTAATTTTCAACTATTGACAACTATGTACATAGTAATTATCAGCAATTATTATGCATTTTGCAAAAGTAAAACAGGGCAGCCATTTGTATCCATTATTCTATCTCTCGTAATGCCTTTATTTCTACCTCAAATGCTATACTATACCATGCTCTATCATGGCCAAATATTTGTTACCCTTTGGACAGTAACCTGCAAGGCTCCTCTGTACATATAATTTCTCAGGCAGGAGTACCAGAGTAGGTTACAATTTTCTACTCCAATTCCTCAAATGCCTACGAACTAAATGAAAAAAAGTATCATAGTAAGCACTTTATTCTCCTTTTCCTTTAGTAATGCACATATAAACTCCAATAACATACTCAAACCTCAAGTTCAGTTCATAATTAAATCCCAGATTTATAGAGTATTTTTAACTGCATAAAATTAGAGTATCTTCAACCATCTTTCTCCTATAATGAGTAATTATTTTACATCATAGATTTAAAAGATGTAGTTGTATCATTCCCCCATCATCTTTCCTTCATAAAAAATAAATAAATAAATATTGTATTTAAGAAATAGGGCCTGGGATCAAAAATCAGTCTATATTCATCTCTATCCTTTAACAGGTATGTGAGTCACTTAACTTCTTAAGGTTTAACTCTTGTCTCTGAAATCAAATAATAACTAGTGTTTTAAGAAACTTTAAATGAGAAAATGTATGGAAAGAGGTTTACACAATGCACAGTATTAAAAATACCTGTGATTATCATTAATATAATAGTGAATGTTTTGAAAGCTTCATATAGATTTGGGTCACCCTTTTAATCACTCTACTTTTTAAAAGCTTCAAGTTGAAAAATTAGAAAATTATGACGTTCTTGTCTATCTCATTGTTTAAATAAAAATAAATATTGTAAAGTGGTGTTAAAGAAATAGGACCTGGGTTTAGAAGAATTCATAATTATAACAGTGTTTTTTAACTTTTTGAACTCTTTTATAGTAAAAATGTAAAAGGAGGAGATAGATAGCATTGTGGCTGGGTTTTGTTCTCTAGATATATCCTGGAAGGGCGGGATGTGGGAGAAGGGCAATGAGTGTGGTGGGAACAGACTGGGGAAAGTTTAGGAGTCACTGCTACAGTGTACCAGACCAAGAGACGACTTTCCACAACCTCATCTTGGTAGTTTCCTCCCAAATTTGGATCCAGAATTATGCAAGGGCCAGACCTGAAGCAAAGACTAGACTTCACTCTCAAATAAAGCAAATCGGTAGTAAGGATCATATGCCACAAGTCCACATTACTGAGGAAAGCAAGTTTTGGCATATGTAAGGACATGGATTATATATGGGGGTTTCATTTTCTTTCTCTCTGATAATGAAGAAAGGCAGAATAGCTGAAATTTGATTATTATCATTTCCATAGTGAGATGATATACATCCATATACCATAAAGATGTAGACTAAATAATAGCCAATATAGGCAATGAAGTTACTATTTATAGGAAATAGCAGATGTATAAATTTTACATTTATAAAAGATCTTTTAAGGGAGGTAGTTCAGTTGCTCAGTCATTATCGACTCTTGTGACCTCATAGACTACAGCACACCAGGCTGCCCTCTCCATCACCAACTCCCAGAGGTTGCTCAAACTCATGATCATTGGTAGTAATAAAGCAGTTTAACATCAGATTACTTTATTGCTAAAACTTAAAAAAATAGAATTAACTAAATGTTAACAGATTTGAGAGCAAAAGATGGGCTCAGTAAAGGACAGAAATGGTATGGACCTAACAGAAGCAGAATATATTAAGAAAAGGTGGCAGGATTACACAGAACTGTACAAAACATATCTTCATGACCAAGATAATCATGATGGTGTGATCACTCACCTAGAGCCAGACATCCTGGAAAGTGAAGTCAAGTGGNTGGACAGTGGGGTACCTCTGAATGCTCCTCAGTGGAGTCAGATCTCTTCTTGAGTGGAGACGTGCACCTCCGCTTTCCTCCTGAGCTGTAGCTGCAGGGTCAGGCTTCCCGTCGAGGTGACACAGGGGTCTGGGGCTTCCCCTCGAGGCTTTCCCACAAGGTTGAAACAAGTGCCAACGTGGTAGGAGCCAATCTTTGAGGTGACAGTCAAGGCGGTGCAGGGCCACCATGTTCCGATGGAGTGGACAGAGACATCTGAGTGTCTCGTGGAACAGGTGGCGCGACCACCGGATTTCCTCTGGACACTCCTGTGGAGAGCATCTCCTCTTGATATCCCACTGGACTGGTGGGAATCCTTCCCTGACGAATCAGTGAAAGGAACCATGGTGTCAAGCGGAGCTGGGGGACACTGGGCTCCCTTGAGTTGAGGTGGGAACCTCGTTGTTCCTCTCGAGTGGAGACGTGAATCTCGGGATATTCTTGAGTCACTGCAAGGGTGTGAAGGAACCCATCGAGGTTCATGAGGGATGGGGTGACTTCCCGTGTGATGCCGGAGAAGACAAAGGCCTCATTTCACCTCGAGTTTATGTCCACCAGGTTTTTCTCGAATTGCGGCAGGTTTCTCTTGACTTACGACGGGGACGCCAGGGACCTGCAAATGTGCCCTCCGGAAAGGCCAGGCTCCACGCGACTTGCCAGGGGCCTCTGGGGATTCCTTGCCTGTCGGGGCCTGCTCCTAAATCCTCTTCCGGAGCCTGAGGATTCCCTCCACTGCTTACTTGGACCGTGGGGTTTCTCTGGAGGCTCCCCAATGGAGTCAGGTCTCCTCTCCAGGGGAGAAGTGCACGTCCGGTTTCTTCCCGAGCTGTAGCTGCAGGGTCAGGCTTCCCGTCGAGGTGACACGGGGGTGTGGGGCTTCCCCTCAGGTCTCTCCCACAGGTTTGAAACACGTGCCACCTTGGTTGTAGCCAATCTTCNCCTCTCCAGGGGAGAAGTGCACGTCCGGTTTCTTCCCGAGCTGTAGCTGCAGGGTCAGGCTTCCCGTCGAGGTGACACGGGGGTGTGGGGCTTCCCCTCAGGTCTCTCCCACAGGTTTGAAACACGTGCCACCTTGGTTGTAGCCAATCTTCGGTGTGACAGTCGAGGTGGTGCAGGGCCACCAGTTGCCTCTGGAATGGACAGAGACATCAGGGGTATCGTGGATCACATGGTCGACCCCGGATTTCTTCTGGGCAATCCTGTGGCAAGCGGCTCCTCTTGACATGTGACGGAACCGTGGGGAACCCTTCCATGACAAAGCCAGGAAAGGAAGCCTGATCTCGAGCTGAGCAGGGAGACACGGGGATCCTCCTTAGTTGTGGCGGGACACTCAGTGTTCCTCTCGCCTGGAGACCTGTATGTCAGGATATTCTTCAGTGGTTGCAAGCGTTCGAAGGAACCCGTCGAAGTTCATGAGGGATGGGGTGACTTCCCGCAAGGTGCTGCAGAGGAAAAAGGCCTCATCTCGCCTGGAGGAGAGATTCTTCTGGTTTTACTCATTTCGCGGGAGGTTTCTCTCGACTTAAGATTGGGAACCCAGGGACCTGCTCCTGGGCCCTCTGGAAAGGCCAGGCTCCACACGAGTTGCCAGGGGCCTCTGGGGATTCCTTGGCAGTCGGGGCCTGCTGCTAAGTCCTTGTCTGGAGCCTGAGGATTCCCTNTCTCGACTTAAGATTGGGAACCCAGGGACCTGCTCCTGGGCCCTCTGGAAAGGCCAGGCTCCACACGAGTTGCCAGGGGCCTCTGGGGATTCCTTGGCAGTCGGGGCCTGCTGCTAAGTCCTTGTCTGGAGCCTGAGGATTCCCTTCAATGCTTATTTGGACCTTGGGGTTCCTCTGGAGGCTACCCAATGGAGTCACGTCTCATCTCCAGTGGAGACATGCACGTCCACTTACCTCCTGAGCTGTAGCTGCAGGATCAGGCTTCTCCTCGAGGTGACACAGGGGTCTGAGGATTCCCCTCGAGGCTTTCCCACAGAGTTGAAACAGGTGCCACCGTGGCGGGAGCCAATCTTTGGGGTGAAAGTCGAGGCTGTGCAGGGCCACCAGGTTCCTCTGGTATGGACAGAGACATCTTGGGGCATCGTGGATCACGTGGCTCGAACACAGGAGTTCCTCTGGAAATTCCTGTGGCATCGTCTACTCTTGACGTGCGACAGGACCATTGGGAACCCTTCCCCGACGAGGCCGGGAAAGGAAGCCTGATCTTGAGCTGAGCAGGGGGACACGGGGGTCCTCTTGAGTTGTGGCGGGACACACGTTGTTCCTCTCGCATGGAGACCTGTATGTCAGGACATTCTTGAGTATCTGCAAGCATGTGAAGGAACCCGTTGAGGTTCGAGATGGATGGGGTGACTTTCCGTGAGGTGCCGCAGAGGACAAGGGCCTCATCTCGCTTGGAGGGCAGATCCTCCTGGTCTTTCTTGAATTGCGGTAGGACCCTCTCGAGTTACCAAGTGGACCTCGGGACCTCAGGTCTCAGGACCCGCCCCTGAGACCTCCGGAAAGGTGAGGCTCCAAGCGAGTTGCCAGGGGCGTCTGGTGATTCCTTAGCAGTCTGTTCTGGCTCCTAAGTCTTCATCTGTCACCTTAGGATTCCTCTCCAATGCAGACGTGGTCCGTGGGTTTCCTCTAAGTGGCTCCCCAGGGGAGTCAGGTCTCGTCTTGAGTGGAGACGTGAACCTCCACTTTCATCCTGAGCTGTAGCTGCAGGGTCAGGCTTCCCATCGAGGTGACACAAGGGTCTCTGGGCTTCCCCTCGAGGCTTTCCTGCAGGGTTGAAACACGTTCCACCGTGGGGGAGGCAGTCTTTAAGGTGACTGTCAAGGTGGCTCAGGGCCACTAGGTTCCAATGGAGTAGACAGAGACATCTCAGGGTCTCGTGGAACAGGTGGCACGACACCCAGAGTTCCTATGGACAATCTTGTGGAGAGCGCCTCCTCTTGATATGCCAGAGGAATGGCGGGAATCCTTCCCTGAAGAAGCAGGGAAATAAAGCCTCATTTCGTGCGGAAAAGGGGTTCACGAAGTTCCTCTTGAGTTGTGGGGGGACCCTCGATATTCCTATTGAGTGGAAACGTGTATGTCGGGCTATTCTGGAGTCACTGAAAGGGTGTGAAGGAACCCTTCGAGGTTCATGAGGGATGGGGTTACTTCCCATGAGGTGCCACAGACGACAAGGGCTTCAACTCGCTTGGAGGGGAAATCCACCCGGTTTTTCTCGAGTTGTGGCAGGTTCCTCTCGACTTATGATGGGGACCCCAGGGACCTGCCCCTGTGCCCTCCGGAAAGTACAGGCTCCACGCGAGTTGCCAGGGGCCTTTGGGGATTTCTTGGCAGTCGGGGCCCGCTCTTAAGTCCTCGTCTGGAGCCTGAGGTTTACCTCCACTGCTTACTCGGAACGTGGGGTTTCTCTGAAGGCTCCCCAATGGAGTCAGGTCTCGTCTCCAGTAGAGACATGCAAGTCGGCTTTCCTCCCGAGCTGTAGCTTCAGGCTCAGGCTTCCTGTCGAGGGGACACAGGGGTCTATGGGCTTCCCCTCGAGGCTTTCCCACAGGGTTGAGAGACGTGCCACCGTGGTTGGAGCCAATCTTCAGGTGACTGTCGAGGCGACTCAGGGGCACCAGGTACTGATGGAGTGGACAGAGACATCTGGGAGTCTCTTGGAATAGGTGTGCGACCCCCGGAGTTCCTCTATACACTCCTGTGGATAGCGACTCCTCTTGATATGCCACAGGACTGATGGGAGTCCTTCCCTGACGAATCAGTGAAGGAACCCTGGTCTCTAACAGAGTAGTGGGACACGGGGCTCCTCTTGAGTTGTGGTGGGAACCTCAGTGTTCCTCTCGAATGGAGACCTGAAAGTGTGGATATTCTGGAGTCACTGCAAGGGTGTGAAGGAAACTGTCGAGGTTCATGAGCAATGGGGTGATTTCCCGTGAGGTGCCGCAGACGACAAGGGCCTCATTTCGCCTGGAGGTGAGATCCTCCTGGTTTTTCTTGAGTTGCGGCAGGTTTCTCTCGACTTACGACAGGAACGCCAGGGACCCACCCCTGTGCCCTCCAGAAATGCCAGGCTCCACGCGAGGTGCCAGGGGTATCGAGGAATTTATTGGCACTCGGGGCCTGCTCCTAAGTCCTCATCTGGATCCTGAGGATTCCCTCCACTGCTTACTTGGAGAGTGGGGTTTCTCTGGAGGCTCCCCAATGGTCAGGTCTCATCTACAGTGGAGATGTGCACGTCCGCTTTCTTCCCGAGCTCTAGCCGCAGGGACAGGCTTCCCATAGAGGTGACACTGGGGTGTGGAGCTTCCCCTCAAGGCTTTCCCACAGGGGTGAAACATGTGCCACCCTCATGGGAGCCAATCTTCGGGGTGACAGTCGAGGCAGTGCAGGGCCACCAGGTTCCTCTGGAATGGACACAGACATCTGGGGGTATCGAGCATCATGAGGCTCGACCCCCAGAGTTCCTCTGTACATTCCTGTGGCAAGCGCGTCCTCTTGACATGTAACGGGAAAGTTGGGAACCCTTCCCAGATGAGGCCGGAAAGGAAGCCTGATCTCGAACAGAGCAGGGGGACATCAGGGTCCTCTTGAGTTGGTGGAGGACCCTCAGTGTTCCTCTCGCATGGAGACCTGTATGTCAGGATATTCTTGAGTCGCTGCAAGTGAGTGAAGGGACCCGTCGGGGTTCATGAGAGATGGGGTTACTTCCCGTGAGGTGCCGTAAAAGACAAGGGCCTCAATTCGCCTGGAGGGAAGATCCTCCTGGTTTTTCTCGAGTTAAGGCAGGTTTCTCTCGACTTACGACGGGGACCCCAGAAACCCGCCCCTGTCCTCCGGAAAGACCAGGCTCCACGTGAGTTTCCAGGGGCCTCTGGGGATTTCTTGGCAGTCGTGGCCTGCTCCTAATTAATCATCTGGAGCCTGAGGACTCCCTCCACTGCTTACTTGGACCGTGGGGTTTCTCTGGATGCTCCCCAATGGAGTCTGATCTCATCTCTAGTGGAGACATGAACGTCCGCTTTACTCCGGAGCTGTAGCCACAGGGTCAGTCTTCCTGTAGAGGAGACACAGGGGTCTAGAGCTTCCCCTCGAGGCTTTCCCACAGGGATTAAACACGTGCCACCGTGGTGGGAGCCAATCATCTGGGTGACAGTCGAGGCGGTGCAGGGCCACCAGGTTCCTCTGGAATGGACAGAGACATCTGGGGGTATCATGNAGACACAGGGGTCTAGAGCTTCCCCTCGAGGCTTTCCCACAGGGATTAAACACGTGCCACCGTGGTGGGAGCCAATCATCTGGGTGACAGTCGAGGCGGTGCAGGGCCACCAGGTTCCTCTGGAATGGACAGAGACATCTGGGGGTATCATGGATCAGGTGGCTTGACCCACGGAGTTCCTCGGGACATTCCTGTGGAAAGCGCCTCCTCTTAACATGTGATGGGACCATTGGGAACCTTTCCCGGACGAGGCTGGGAAAGAAGCCTGATCTCGAACTGAGCAGGGGGACACGTGGCTCCTCTTGAGTTGTGGTGGGAACCTCGGTGGAGACCTGAATGTCAGGATATTCTGGAGTCACTGCAAGAGTGTGAAGGAATCCATCAAGGTTCATAAGTGATGGGATGACTTCCCATGAGGTGCCAAAGAGGAAAAGTGCCTCAAGTCGCCTGGAAGGGAGATCCATCTAGTTTTTCTCGAGTTGCGGCCAGTTCCTCTCGACTTACCACGAGGACCCCAGGGACCCGCACCTGAGGACTCCGGAAAGGCTAGGCTCCAAGCGAGTTGCCAGGGGCCTTTGAAGATTTCTCAGCAGTCGGTTCCGACTCCTAAGTCCTCGTCTGACACCTGAGGATTACTTTCCACTGAAGAAGTGGACCGTGGGGTTCCTCTGGAGGCTCCCTAGGGGAGTCAGGTTTCATCTTGAGTGGAGCCATGCACCTCCGCTTTCCTCCCGAGTTGTAGCTGCAGGCTCAGGCTTCTCGTCAAGGTGACAGAGGGGTCTGGGGCTTCCCCTCAAGGCTTTCCCACAGGGCTGAAATACGTGCCAACGTGGTGGGAGCCAATCCTCGGGGTGACAGCTGAGGCGGCGCAGGGCCACCAGGTTCCGATGGAGTGGACAGAGACATCTGGGAGTCTCAAGGAACAGGTGGCCCGACCCCCGTAGTTTCTCTGGACATGCCTGTGGAGAGCGCCTCCACTTGATATGCTACAGGACTTCCAGGAATCCTTCCTTGACGAATCAGTGAAAGGATCCGTGGTCTCGAAAGGAGCAGGGGGACACGGGGCTCCTCTTGAATCGTGGTGGGAATCTCGGTGTTCCTCTCAAGGTGAGACATGAATGTCCAGATATTCGGATAAACGGCAAGGGTGTGAAGGAACCCGTCGAGGTTCAGGAGGGATGGGGTGACTTTCTGTGAGGTGCTGCAGAGGAAAAAGGCCTCATCTCCCTTGGAGGGGAGATTCTCACGGTTTTACTCAAGTTACTGCAGTTTCCTCTTGACTTACGACGGGTACCTCAGGGACCCGCCCCTGTGACCTCCTGAAAGGCCAGGCTCCACGCGAGATGCCTGGGGCCTCTCGGTATTACTTGGCAGATGGTTCCTGCTCCTAAGTCTTGTCTGACACCTGAGGATTCCTCGCCACTGCAGACGTGGACCGTGGGGTTCCTCTGGAGGCTCCCCAGGGGAGTCAGGTCTCATCTTGAGTGGNACGCCACTGTGGAGAAGGATGAGTCGCATGCAGGCAAGGTGGTGCTGCGAAGCTGGTAGGAGAAAAACAAGTACATCTTCCCCGCCAGCCGCTGGGAGCCCTATGACCCCGAGAAGAAGTGGGACAAGTACACGATCCGATGACGTGGTGGCAGTGTGGCCCCGGCTCCCTGCGGTACCCTCCTCTGGTCCCCAGGACTCCGGGCGCCCGGCTCCCCGCTCCTGAGATGGGATCAGACCTGCTCAGCCCCTGCCCTGGCGCTGTTGGTTCCTGCCTGTTTCTTTCACGACACTTGGATCATCGATCACCCGACACGTGTTTTGTCTAAAAACTTTTTTTGATCGAGCTAAAATTCACATACGATGAAATTCATCGTTGTGACCGTGTGAAAGTACACCACACAGGGGTATTGTGTACATTCACAGTATTGTGAATCATCCCTGAAGGAGACCCCACGTCCATTAGCAGCCAGCCCCTAACATCTCTCAGTCTATTTCCTGTCTGTTTGGATCTGCTTATTCTGGAAGTTTCAATTAACAGAATTATACAGTTAAAAAAAAAAGGTAACTATATATATAAATGAGATGAAAACTTTTAGATAAACTCTTATTAAAAATAATTATGCTTTTAATAGAATAGTCTATTATTATAATCATCTAAAATCTCTTAAGATTAGGGTAACAAGTTTCTGGAGATAAACTAAATAATAAAAGTTTATTAAATAGCTAGGTCATTTCCAAATGAAGTAAGATTTTAAAACATGAATTACTGAATGCTAACTTCCTCTTACAAAAATTTTTTTCTTACTAAAAAACTAAAGAGATTTTAGACTATTAATAAATATAAATAAAAATAAATATATATATTATAGTCATCAATCTATAAAATGCTAACATACAAGACACTTCATAGTTGCTAAAGAAAAGTAAGATATATGCTTTTAATAAAAAGATATGTCATGGCAAATAAAATGAATACAAAAATATAAAAAAGGTTTAAGACAAATGAAAGAAAATTTTATGGCAAATGGATGTAACTCATTGCCCTGAACTTTTTTCCTCTTCCTTCTTACATGTCTCGATTGATACAAATTCTTCTTTGATATGGGCCACACCTCTCCAAGGTGAAACTACACAGCATATTATAACCCACCTACTAACTTACTTTGCAATAATGAGAACATCTAATTCTATAAAAACAGACAATGGCCTGCCTATATTTCTAAGCAAATTCAAACAATTTTTACATTCATTCTCTATTAAACAGATTACAGACATTCCTTATAATCCACAAATATAAGACATAATTAAACACATTACACACTGTAACTGCAAGTAAAAAAATTAAATAAGAAATACACAGGAACACTTTTATCTTCCTTATCCAGAACAGACTTTACCAGATTCTAATGCAATATATTCTTTAAGCCTATAACTATCATTACTATAGCTTTATTTCTGTTTCCAGTCTGTAAGATTCTTAAAATAACATCAACTTCACTGCCTATTTGACAATACAAAATGAAAACAACATAAAAAAGACACTATTTGCCAAATAAGTTATTTGTTCCTAAGAATATAAAAAATACAAAATATTAACCTTCTTTTCAAGTCTGTCTTGAAAGTACAATCTTCTTTAAAACACTGAACAGAGAGATTCAACAACCGCCAGGTTGCATTTCTTTTTCCAGGGACAAGGTCAGGTAAATGGATGTGAGCAACGTTTCACTTGTCAACTTGTTCTGCATCAGCTTTTCAGTAATTTCACTTAGGAAAAAAATGTTTGACTGTTTGCTCCTAATCCTTTGCCCCAAATAACACAAACCACTTAAAACACATTCAGATCCCATTTCTTTTTATATCAAAAAATATGTATGTACTGAATGAGGAAGAAATCAACCCATTAATTCAAAACCACAACCAAATACCAGTCCCCAGACAGATCTCTAGATGATTTTTTAGGACTAAAATATTTCCTAGAAATGTTTTCATCATTATCGCTTTCCTTTCTTTCTATAACTATTGTTAATATAGCTTTATTTATTTAAAAATTTTTTAAACTTAACCGCAAGGAGATATTTTGACAAAAGCAGAAAAACATTTCGAGACATTGAAGGACATCTCCCTTCCTTTGCCCATTTGGTATCAAAACAGATTAATCGATGGAAATCTAAGAAACTAATCTTACAGGGAAAAGGGTACGCTTCTATTTCTCCAGATGGATCCAGCGAACTCACATGGCTTCCTCTTCGGAAGATTCAAGGGGGCCTGCAACATTCAAACTAGAGACCAAACAACAAAAACCCCAGGAAGAAGAAATTCCATTGCAAGCCATTGCAGCTTTGAAAATTTCCATAAAACCACACTCGACGTCACTGACCTCATGATCTCCCTACTTGGGGACAGATTATAAACCCTTAGTAATCAAACTGAAAATCTGATTTCTCAACAGGGAACGCCTCAGAATCCTGATAATATTTTTCTTTGCTATGTTTGCTTTGCTTGCTTTTCCTTCCCCCAATCAGGCTGACTTTATTGATCACACTTATTGGGCTTATGGGGTGGCCTAACCCCTGCCCCCTTTTTATTGTAGGTTACAGAATGGACAGATAGAGGACCAATTGTATCCACTAATGACTCAACACATATGCCCCCTCCTTGGAGCTTGGAGGGGCCCTCTCATCCTGAGGAAGAAGGAAGACTAGTTAACATTTCTCTAGGCTATGAAATCCTTCCTTTATGCATGGGCCCAATAAAATTATGTATTAATGTTAATCGACAAACTTAGGCTTTCGTCCTGCCTCCAAAAAAGAACTTCCACACATTGCTTGGATTATTTACTGCCCTTTCTTTGTCCATGAACCATGTTTATACTACTGAAACTTCAGGGAAAGAATTAGGGAAAGAACAAAGAACACTATGCAAAGGATTTACTAATAAGAGCTTTAAATATAATCCTTGTTCATTGGGACAGATGTCAGGCCAAATCCAGAAAATAATAAAATTGCAAATTATATGCTTGTCTTAACTCTTCTTTTTTTAAAAATATAAATTTATTTTAATTAGAGGTTAATTACTTAACAATATTGTATTGGTTTTGCCATACATTGACATGAATCTGCCACAGGTGTACATGTGTTCCCCATCCTGAACCCCCCTCCCACCTCCCTCCCAATACCATCCCTGTGTGTCATCCCAGTGCAAAAGCCCCGAGCATCCTGTATCATGCATTGAACCTGGACATATGATAATATACATGTTAAAATGGCATTCTCCCAAATTATCCCACCCTTGCCATCTCCCACAGAGTCCAAACGACTGTTCTATACATCTGTGTCTCTTTTGCTATCTCACATCCAGGGTTATTGTTACCATCTTTCTAAAATCCATATATATGCATTATTCTGAAAGACATGGAAATACCAGACCACCTAACCTGCCTCTTGATAAACCTATATGCAGATCAGGAAGCAACAGTTAGAAGTGGACATGGAACAACAGACTGGTTCCAAATAGGNTTGGATCTATGTAAATTCTTGTATCTATGTAAGTTCTTGCCAAAAAAAAAAAAAAAAAAGAGAGAGAGAGAGAGATGCTTAATGAATATCTATTAAGTGTCATTGAAAATGTATTCCGCTAAGTCAATATAAACAAAAGTTTTCATAAATTTTATAAAAAGGGCCTACACTTTGGCATCAACCCTAATGACCAGAGAAAGTAATGTTATTAATAATAATCATCATGATAATAATTATTATATGTATATTACTGAAGAAATATAAGATACTGCAATAAAAAAAGGAGCATAAAATTCAAAAGGAAGAAAATTAGGCATGAAGGAGGATGTAAATGGAAAATGCAAACCAAAAATGACTATATGTTGTGGAGTTATGCTCCATTGCTACACTTTTTACTGTCAGAAAACAATGCAGACAAAATTTATTGGCATTAATATTTTATAAGGCTTGTCTCACTCAATGAAAGTATTACCCATGCTGTGTAGGGCCACCCAAGACACCCAGTCATGGTGGAGAGTTCTGACAAAACATGATCCACTGGAGAAGGGAATAGCAAACCACTTCAGTATTCTTGCTTTGAGAACCCCACAAATAGCATGAAAGACAAAAAGATGCAACACTGAAAGATGAACTCTCCAGGTCAATAGATGTCCAATACCCTACTGGAGAACAGTGGAGAAATATTCCAGAGAGAATGAAGAGATGGAGAAAAATCAAAAACAATGCCCAGTTGTGGATGTGACTTGTCATGGAAGTAAAGCCTGAGCTGTAAAGAACAATATTGCATAGGAAAATGGAATGTTAGGTCTATGAATAAAGGCAAATTGAAAATGGTCAAACAGGAGATTGCAAGAGTGAACATAGACATTTTAGGAATCAGTGAACCAAAATGGACTAGAATGGATGAATTTAACAGATGATATTATATCTACTTACTGTGGGCAAGAATCCCTTTGAAGAAATGGTGTAGCCCTCATAGTCAACAAAAGGGTCCAAACTGAAGTTCTTGGGTGCATTCTCAAAAATGACAGAACGATCTGTTTGTTTCCAAGGCAAACCATTCAATATTATAGTAATCCAAGTCTATGCCCTGACCAGTAATGCTGAAGAAACTGAACAGTTCTATGAAGACCTAGAAGAGCTCCCGAAATAACATCTAGAAAAGATGTCCTTTTCATTATAGGGGACTGGAATGCAAAAGTAGGAAGTGAAGAAACACCTGGAGTAACAGGCAAATTTGGCCTTGGAGTATAAAATGAAGCAGAGCAAAGGCTAACAGACTTTTGCCAAGAGAACGCACTGGTCATAGAAAATACCATCTTCCAACAACACAAGAGAAGACTCTACACATGGCTGTCACAAGATGGTCAATACAAAATCAGATTGATTTTATTCTTTGCAGCCAAAGATAGAGAAACTCTATACAGTCAGCAAAAAATAAGACCGGGAGCTTACTGTGGCTCAGATGAGAAGCTCCTTATTACAAAATTCAGACTTAAATTGAAGAAAGTACAGAAAGCCATTAGAACATCCAAGTATGACCTAAATCAAATCCCTTATGATTACACAGTGAAAGTGACACATAGATTCAAAGAATTAGATCTGATAGACAGAGTGCCTGAGGAACTATGGATGGAAGTCCATAACATTGTACAAGAGGCACGGATCAAGACTGAAAAAGGTCCAATGTTTGTCTGAGGAGGCCAAATAGCTGAAAAAAGAAGAGAAGCTAAAGGCTAAGGAGAAAAGAGAAAGACTAGCGATCTCTTCAAGAAAATTAGAGATACCAAGGGAACATTTCATGCAAAGATGGGCTCAATTAATGACAGAAATGATATGGACCTAGCAGAAGCAGAAGATATTAAAAAGAGGTGGCAAGAATACACAGAACTATGCATAAAAGACCTTCAGGACCCAGATAACCATCATGGTGTGACCACTCACCTAGAGCCAGAAATCCTGGAAAACGAGGTCAAGTGGACCTTAGGAAGCATCACTAGGAACAAAGCTAGTGGAGGTGATGGAATTCCAGGTGAGCTATTTCAAATGCTAAAAGATGATGCTGTGAAAGTGTTGCACTCAATACGCCAGCAAATCTGGAAAACTCAGCAGTGGCCACAGGACTGGAAAAGGTCAGTTTTCATTCCAACCCCAAAGAAAGGCAATGCCAAAGAATGTTCAAACTACCACACAAGTATACTCATCTCACACACTAGCAAATTAATGCTCAAAATTCTCCAAGCCAGATTTCAACAGTATGTGAACTGTGAGCTTCCAGATGTTCAAGCAGGATTTTGAAAAAGCAGAAGAACCAGAGATCAAACTACCAGCATCCACTGGATCATGGAAAAAGCAAAAGAATTCCAGAAAAACAACAGTTTGGCTTTATTGACTGTGCCAAAGCCTTTGACTGTGTGGAAAATTCTTCAGAAGAAGGGAATACCAGACCACCTTACCTGCCTCCTGAGAAATCTCTATGCAGGTCAGGAAGTAACAGTTAGAACTAGACATGGAAAAATGGACTGGCTCCGAATTGGGAAAGGAGTACGTCAAGGCTGTATATTGTCACCCTGCTTATTTAACTTATATGCAGAATACATAATGCAAAATGCCAGGCTGGATGAAGCACAAGCTGGAATCAAGATTGCCAGGAGAAATATTAGTAACCTCAGATATGCAGATGACACCTCTTTATGACAATGAAAAGAAGAACTAAAGAGTCTCTTAATGAAAGTGAAAGAGGAGAGTGAAAAAGTTGGATTAAAACACATTTAGAAATCTAAGATCATGGCACCTGGTCCCATCATTGCATTGCAAATAGATGGGGAAACAAGGAAACAGTGAGAGTTTATTTTCTTGGTCTCCAAAATCACTCCAGAAGCTGACTACAACCATAAAATAAAAAGATGCTTGCTCCTTGGAAGAAAAGCTATGACAAACGTAGTCAGCATATTAAAAAGCATAGACAGTTTGCCGACAAAGACTCATCTTATCAAAGCTATATTTTTTCCAGTAGTCATGTATGGATGTGAGAGTTGGACTATGAAGAAAGCTGAGCACCAAAGAACAGATGCTTTTGAACTGTGGTGTTGGAGAAGACTCTTGAGAGTCCCTTGAACTGCAAAGAGATCCAACCAGTCCATCCTAAAGGAAATCAGTCCTGAACACTCATTGGAAGGACTGGTGCTAAAGCTGAAATTCCAATACATTGGCCACCTGATGCCAAGAACTGACTCATTGGAAAAGACCCTGATGCTGGGAAAGATTGAAGGCAGGTGGAAATGGGGATGAGAGAAGATGAGATGGTTGGATGGCATTACCAACCGTATGCACATGAGTTTGAGCAATCTCTGAGAGTTGGTGATGGACAGGGAAGCCTGGTGTGCTGCAGTCCATGGGATCACAAAGTGTTGGAACCGACTGGGCAACTGAACTGAACTATACAATTTTATAAGCCCACAAAATGGCAATATTTTTTTCTGTTATCTTTACATTTTAATTTATAAGTAAAAAATAATCCACATGGAAGTGTCAGAAAATTTACAGTCAAAAAAAAAGCACTAAAATTTAAATTTACTTAATTTATCAGTTATGTGACAACGTATAAGTTATTCAACTTCTCAGAGTCTCATTTTCCTCATCTGTTAAAAGAGTAGATAAGAAAATTATTTAAATGAAGTTATTTACAAAACAGAAATAGACTCATAGACATACATAGCAATCTTATGGTTACCAAAGCAGAAAGGGAGGGGAGATTAAATTGAGAATTTGGGGTGAGCAAACATACATCACTATGGCTCAATGAAGAACAAGCTAGAATCAAGATTTTCAGGAAAAATATTAATAACTTCAGATATGCAGATGACACTACCCTAATGACAATACATGAAGAGGAACTAAAGAGCCTCTTGATGAAATGAAAAAGAAGAGTGAAAAACCTGGCTTAAAACTCAGTCTTCAAAAACAATGATCAGGGTATCTGGTCCCACCACTTTATGGCAATAGACGGGGAAGAAAATGGAAATAGTGACAGACTTTATTTTCTTGGGCTCCAAAATCACTGCAGATGGTGACTGCAGCCAGGAAATCAAGACACTTGTTCCTTGGAGGAAAGGCTATGACACATCTAGACAGTGTATTAAATAGGAGAGACATCACTTTGCTGACAGAGGTTTTTTAGTCAAAGCTATGGTTTTTCCAGCAGCTATGTATAGATCTGTGAGTTGAATCATAAAGAAGGATGAGCACCCAAGAATTGATGTTTTTGAACTTTCGTGCTGGAGAAGACTCTTGAGAGTCTCTTGGATACCAAGGAAATCAAACCAGTCAGTCCTAAAGGAAATCAACCGCGCATATTCATTGGAAAACCTGATTCTAAAGCTCATGCCCCTATCCTTTGGCCACCTGATGTGAAGAGTTGGCTCATTGGAAAAGATCCTGATGTTGGGAAAGATTGAGGGGAGGAAGAGAAGCAGATGACAGAGGATGAGATAGTTGTATGGCTTCATTGACTCAATGGACATAAGTCTGAGCAAACTCTGGGAGATAGTGAAGGACAGAGAAGCCTGGTGTGCCAAGATCCACGGGAATCACAAAGAGTCGGACACAACTTAGCAACTGAACAAAAAATGTATAAAATAGATAAACAATGAAGACTTATACACCTGCAACATTTTAAGTTAACTATTCTTCAGTGCAAAACAAAAACTAAAGAAATATCAGAGCATTATCTTACAGAAAAAAAAAAAAAGTAGATAAGAATATGTAGTATTTTAAGAGATATAATGAAAGTAAAGTACCTGAGCAGGTAGCTGCTCAGAGGTAGCTATGGTTATTTATACCAGCTTATATAGATAAGAATAAGCACTTAAGTGTAAATTAGACCTCTAACACTAATACAAAATATTTCTGTCTTCTTAAGATAATCTAATGATTTTTTGCAGCACTGATTCTAAAAGACAACAAAGAGATTTGAAGAATCTTATAACTAACTGCCAAAGAGAAAATCATTTGCAAGTAGCAAATATTATTTTGGTGAAATCCTCCAAGTTTAAGAAAAATAATCATTGTTATGGAGGCTAAATAAGACCTATTCTACGACATTGTCAATAACACCACATGGTACGTATTGCCAGTTTTTTATAGATAAAGAAACTGAACAAATATATAATTTCAGTTCTGTTAATACAAGTATATTTTGTGTCATCCTACTTATCATTGGTTATCATTGCAACTAACATTGATAATGAAATAAAGCTCCTTCTAAAAGCAGCTTTTGGGAATTGATTGTAATTGCATTGAACATTATTTTAGAACAGGCATTTTGGGGTTAAAAAGAAGTCATGTCTACTACAAATTTTGTCCCAAATCTGTTAACAAATAAAATTTTATTTTAGTTAAAGAAACAAAAATATTAAAGCAGTTAACTTCTAGATATTATGAATGCTGATTTCAATTATTAATTTTTAGTCTCTTGGGCCTTTTGTCCACCAGAGAGGAAAACAGTGGAAAGATGTATTCTTGCTATTTTACAAAGAAATTCTAATTGACACAGGGACCAAAGCAGTTGTATTGAAGAATCTGCTAATGAGGCCCCTATGGTCCTGAATTAAGCACCTTCCTGTGTACCAGGTGTGTGATTGTCAAAGATTTTGTAATCATGAGGGGAGTAACTAATAAAGCTATTTTAAGGAATGCTCTCATTCAGCTTCCCTGATAATTTTTTCCTATGCTTAAAATATTTCATCAAACTAATAGCTTCAAAACATTTTTGCTCACTGGCAGTCAACTCCAGTATTTTTCAGGTGACTCCCTCACTTTCATTCTTTCTTTTTCTTTGTTACAAAGTTTATAGTGCAAAATATTTTTGTAATATTTAGAGAATATTACTTAGAGAAAACCATAAAATGTAAAGAATGTTTTAATAAGATGGCTTATGGACTGAGCCACTTCTTTCAATATTTTCTAGGGGTAGAACTTTCAGNGTGGCAGGATTCTCTCAAATTACGATGGGGACCCCAGGGACCCACCCCTGTGCCCTCTGGAAAAGACAGGCTCCACGCAAGTTGCCAGGGGCATCTGTGGATGTCATGGCAGTAGGGGACTGCTCCTAAGTCCTCGTCTGGAGCCTGAGGATTCCCTCCACTGCTTACTTGGACCGTGGGGTTTCTCTGTAGGTTCCCCAATGGAGTCAGATCTCGTCTCCAGTGGAGACGTGCATGTCCGCTTTCCTCCGGAGCTGTAGCCGCAGAGTCAGGCTTCCTGTCGCGGTGACATAGGGGTCTGAGGCTTCCCCTCGTGGCTTTCCTCAGGGTTGAAACACGTGCCAACGTGGCGGGAGCCAATCTTAAGGGTGACAGTCGAGTCGGTGCAGGGCCGACATGTTCCTCTGGAATGGACAGAGACATCTGGGGGTATCGGGGATCATGTGGCTCGACACCCAGAGTTCCTCTGGACATTCCTGTGGAAATTGCCTCCTCTTTATGTGCGGCAAAGGAAGCCTGATCTCGAGCTGAGCAGGGGAACACTGAGGTCCTCTTGAGTTGTGGTGGGACCCTCAGTGTTCCTCTAGCATGGAGACCTGTATGCTGGGATATTCGCGAGTCACTGCAAGTGTGTGAAGGAACCCGTCGAGGTTCATGAGGGATGGGGTGACTTTACGCGAAGGGCTGTAGAGGAAAAAGGCCTCATCTCACCTGGAGGGGAGAACTTCTGGTTTTTCTCGAGTTACGGCAGGTTCTTCTTGACTCATGACGGGCACGCCAGGGACCCACTTCTGGGCCCTCCGGAAAGGCCAGGTTCCACGCGAGTTGCCAGGGGACTCTGGGGATTCCTTTACAGTCGGTTCCGGCTCCTAAGTCCTCGTGTGACACCTGAGGATTCCTCTCCACTGCAGATTTGGTCCCTAGGGTTCCTCTGGAGGCTCTCCAGGGGAGTCAGGTCTCGTCTTGAGTGGAGACGTGCACCTCCACTTTCCTCCCGAGCTATAAATGCAGGGTCAGGCTTCCTGCCGACGTGACCCAGGAGTCTATGGGCTTCCCCTCGAGGCTTTCCCACAGGGTTGAAACTGGCCAACATGGTGGGAGCCAATCCTCGGTGTGACAGTCGAGGTGGTGCAGGGCCACCAGGTTCCGATGGAGTGGACAGAGACATCTTTTTGTCTCATGGAACACGTGGCGTGACCCCCAGAATTCTTCTAGACACTCCTGTGTAGAGCACATCCTATTGAGATGTGATGGGACGGTCGGGACTCCATCCCTGAAGAAGCAGGGAAAGGAAGCCTGATTTTGTTCAGAGCAGTGGGACACGGGGTTCCTCTTGAGTTGTGGGGGGACCCACGATGTTCCTCTTGAGTGGTGACATGTATGTCAGGGTATTCTTGAGTCACTGCAAGGGTATGAAGGAACTCGTCTAAATTCAGGAGGGATGGGGTGACTTCCCTTGAGGTGCCTCAGAGGACAAGGGCCTCATCTCGCTTGGAGGGGAGATCCTCCTGGTTTTTCTCGAGTTGGGGCAGGGTCTTCTCGAGTTGCGACATGGACCACAGGGAACCGCCCCTGAGACCTCCGGAAAGGCCAGGCTCCAAGCGAGTTGCCAGGAACCTCAGTGGATTCCCTGGCAGTCGCTTCTGTCTCCTACGTCCTCGTCTGGCACAAGAGGATTCCTCTCCAGTGCAGACGTGGACCGTGGGTTTCATCTGGAGGTTCCCCAGGGAGTCAGGACTCCTCTTGAGTGGAGACGTGCACCTCCACTTTCCTTCCGACCTGTAGCTGAAGGGTCAGGCTCATGTCGAAGTGACACAGGGGTCTGGGGCTTCCCCTCGAGGCTTTCCCACAGGGTTGAAACACGTGCTAACTTGGTAGGAGACAATCTTCAGGGTGACAGTCTAGGCGGCTCAGGGCCACCAGGTTCCGATGGAGTGGACAGAGACATCTGGGGTTCTTGTGGAACAGGTGACGTGACCCCCGGATTTCCTCTGGACACGCCTGTGGATAGTTCTTCCTTTTGATATGGCACAGGACGGCGGGAATCCTTCCCTGGCGAATCAGTGAAAGGAACCCTGGTCTCGAAAGGATCAGGGTGACACGGGGCTCCTCTTGAGTTGTGGTGGGAACCGCGGTGTTCCTCTCGAGTGGAGACCTGAATATTGATATATTCTTGTGTCACTGTAATGGTGTGAAGCCACCCGTCGAGGTTCATGAGGGATGGGGTGACTTCCGGTGAGGTGCCGCAGAGGACAAAGGCCTCATTTCGACTGGAGGGGTGATCCTCCTGGTTTTTCTAGAGTTGCGGCAGGTTTTCCTCGACTTACAATGGGGACCCCAGGGCCCCGCCCATGTGCCCTCCGGAAAGGTCTGGCTACACTCAAGTTGCCAGGGCCCTTAGGGATTTCTTGGCAGTCGGGGCCTGCTCCTACGTCCTCGTCTGTAGCCTGAGGTTTCCCTACACTGCGTGATTGGACCGTGGGGTTTCTCTGGAGGCTCCCAAAAGAGTCAGGCCTTGTCTCCAGTGGAGACGTGCACGTCCGCTTTCCTCCTGAGCTGTAGCCACAGGGTTAGGCTTCCCATTGACAAGAAACACGCATCTGGGTCTTCCCCTTGAGGCATTCCCACAGGGTTGAAACACGTGCCACCGTGATGGGAGCCAATCTTCGGGGTGACATTGGAGGCGGTGCAGGGCCACCAAGTTCCTCTGGAATGGACGGAAATATCTGGCTGTATCCTGGATCATGTGGCTCGAACCCCAGAGTTCCTCTGAACATTCCTGTGGCAACCGCCTCCTCTTGTCATGCAATGGGACCGTCAAGAACCCTTCCCTGATGGGGCTGGGAAAGGAAGCCTGATCTCGAGCTGAGCAGGGGAACACGGGGGTCCTTTTGAGCTATGGCGGGACCTTCGGTGTTCCTCTCGCGTGGATACCTGTTTGTCGGGATATTCTTGAGTCACTGCAATGGTATGAAGGAAACCGTCGAGGTTCATGAGGGATGNCCTGATCTCGAGCTGAGCAGGGGAACACGGGGGTCCTTTTGAGCTATGGCGGGACCTTCGGTGTTCCTCTCGCGTGGATACCTGTTTGTCGGGATATTCTTGAGTCACTGCAATGGTATGAAGGAAACCGTCGAGGTTCATGAGGGATGGGGTGACTTCCTGTGAGGTGCTGCAGAGGACAAGGGCCTCATCTCGATGGAGGGGAGATCCTCCTGGTTTTTCTCGAGTTGCGGCAGGTTCCTCTCTAGTTATGACCCGGAACCCAGGTACCCGCCCCTGAGGCCTCTGGAAAGGTGAGGCTCCAAGCAAGTTGCCAGGGGCCTCTGGGGATTCCTTGGCAGTCGTTTCTGGCTCATAAGTCCTCATCTGTCACCTGAGTATTCCTGTTCACTGCAGACGTGCACCGTGGGGTTCCTCTGGTGCCTCCCCCCCACGGGAGTCAGGTCTCTTCTTGAGTGGAGACGTGCATCTCCGCTTTCCTCTCGAGATGTAGCCTCAGGCTCAGGCTTCCCGCCGTGGTGACACAGGTGTCTGGGGTTTCCCCTCGAGGCTTTCCCACAGGGTTGAAACACGTGCCACCGTGGTGGGAGTCAATCTTCGAGATGAATGTTGAGGTCGCTCAAGGCCACAATATTCCTCTGGAATGGACAGAAACATCTGGTGGTATTGTGGATCACGTCGCTTGACCCCCAGAGTTCCTCTGGATATTCCTGTGGCAAGCGGCTCCTCTTGACATGTGACGGGACCATCGGGAACCCTTCCACAATGAGGCCGGGAAAGGAAGCCTGATCTCGAGCTGAGCAGCGGGACACGGGAGTCCTCTTCAGTTGTGGCGGGACCCTCGGTGTTCCTCTCACTTGCAGACCTGTATGTCGGGATATTCTTGAGTAATTGCAAGCGTGCGAAGGACCCCGTCGAGGTTCATGAGGGATGGAGTGACATCCTGAAATGTGCTGCAGAAGAAAACGGCCTCATCTCACCTGGAGGGAAGATCCTCATTGTTTTTCTCGAGTTATGGCAGGTTCCTCTCCACCCTCTCTGGGGCCCTCCAGAAATGCCAGGATCCACGCTAGTTGCCAGGGGCCTCAGGGGATTCCTTGCCAGTCTGTTCTGTCTCCTAAGTTCTCGTCTGACACCTGAGGATTCCTCTCCACTGCAGACATGGATCGTTGGATTCCTCTGGAGGCTCCCCAAGGGAGTCAGGTCACTTTTTGAGTTGAGACGTGCACCTCGGATTTCCTCATGAGCTGTAGATGCAGGATCAGGCTTCCCATCGAGGTGAAAAAAAGGTCTATGGCTTCCCCTCGAGGCTTTCCCACAGGATTGAAACACTTGCCAACGTGGTGGAAGCCAATCCTCGGTTTGAGAGTAGAGGTCACTCAGGGCCACCAGGTTCTGATGGAGTGGACAGAGACATCTGGGAGGATCTCATGGAACAGGTGGCGCGACCCCCAGAGTTCCTCTGGACACTCCTGTGGAGAGAATCTCCTCTTGAGATGCGATGTGACGGTCGGGAATCCATCCCTGAAGAAGCAGGGAAAGGAAGCCTGATTTCCTGTGGAGCAGGGGAACACGCGGGTCCTCTTGAGTTGGGGCGGGACCCTCGGTGTTCCTATCACGTGGAGACCTGTATGTCAGGCTATTCTTGAGTCGCTGCAAGCGTGTGAAGGAACCCCGTCGAGGTTCATGAGGGATGGGGTGATTTCCCGAGAGGTGCAGCAGAGGACAAGGGCCTAGCTCGCATGGATGGGAGATCTTCCTGGTTTTTCCTCGAATTGTGGCAGGTTCCACTCCCATCACGACACAGACCCCAGGGACAGACCCCTGAGCCCACTGGAAAGGCCAGGCTCCAAGCGAGTTGCCAGGGGCATCTGGGGATTCCTTTACAGTCGGTTCCGGCTCCTAAGTCCTCGTCTGGCACCTGAAGATTTCTCTCCATTTCAGAAGTGGACCGTGGGGTTCCTCTGGAGGCTCCCCAGGGGAGTCAGGCCTCTTCTTGAGTGGAGACGTGCAATGCCGCTTTCCTCTCAAGCTGTAGCTGCAGGCTCAAGCTTCCCATAGAGATGACACAGTGGTCTGTGGGCTTCCCCTCGAGGCGTTCCCACAGGGTTGAAACACATGCCACCCTCGTGGGAGCCAATCTTTGGGGTGACTGTCGAGGTGGCTCAGGGCCACTAGGTTCCGATGGAGTGGACAGAGACCCTTTGTGGTCTTGTGGAACAGGTAGCATGACATGCGGAGTTCCTCTGGATATTCCTGTGGAGAGCACCTCCTCTTGAAATGCGATGGGACGGTCGGGAATCCATCCCTGAACAAGCAGGGAAAGGAAGCCTGATTTCCTGCGGGGCAGGGGGACACAGGGGTACTCTTGAATTGTGGCAGGACACTCGGTGTTCCTCCCTCGTGGAGACTTGTATGTCGGGACATTCTCCAGTCCCTGCAAGTGTGTGAGGGAACCCATCGAGATTCATGATGGATGGGGTGACTTCCCGCAAGGTGCTGCAGAGGATAAAGGACTCATCTCGCCTGGAGGGGAGATCCTCTTGGTTTTTCTCGAGCTAGGGCAGGTTCCTCTCAACTTATGACGGGGACCCAGGGAGCCGCCCCTCTGTCCTTCAGAAAGGCCAGGTTCCATGCGAGTTGCCAGGGGCCTCTGGGGATTTCTTGGCAGTCGGGGCCTGCTCCTAAGTCCTCTGGAGCCTGCGGATTCCCTCCACTGCTTACTTGGAACATGGGTTTTCTCTGGAGGCTCACCAATGGAGTCAGGTCTCATCTCCAGTGGAAACCTGAACGTTGGCTTTCCTCCCGAGCTGTAGCCGCAAGGTCAGTCTTCCCGTCGAGGTGACACAGGGGTCTGGGGCTGCCCCTCGAGGCTTTCCCACAGGGTTGAAACACGTGCCACCATCGTGGGAGCCAATCATCGGGGTGACAGTCGAGATGGCACAGGGCCATCAGGTTCAGGTGGAGTGGACAGAGACCTCTGGGGGTCTCATGGATCACATGGCACGACCCCCGGAGTTCCTCTGGACATTCCTGTGGCAAGCGCCTCCTCTTGACATGCGACGGGACCATCGGGAACCATTCTCCGACGAAGCCGGGAAAGGAAGCCTGATCTCGAGCTGAGCAGGGGAAACGGGGGTCCTCTTGAGTTGTAGCATGACCCTAGGGGTTCCTCTTGCATGGATACCTGTAGGTCGGGATATTCTTCAGTCATTGTAAGTGTGTGAAGGAACCCGCCGAGGTTCATGAGGGATGCGGTGACTTCCCGCAAGGTGCTGCAGATGATAAAGGCCTCATCTCGCCTGGAGGGGAGATCATCCTGGCTTTTCTCCTTTTGTGGCAGGTTTCTCTCAACTTATGACGGGGACCCCATTGACCCTCCCCTGTGCCCTCCATAAAGGCCAGGCTCCACACGATTTACCAGGGGCCTCTGGGGATTTCTTGCCAGTCAGGTCCTGCACCTAAATCCTCATCTAGAGCCTGAGGATTCCCTCAACTGTTTACTTGGACCGTGGCGTTTCTCTGCAGGCTCCCCAATGGAGTCAGGTCTCGTCTCCAGTGGAGATTTGCACCTGTGCTTTCCTCCCGATCTGTAGCTGCAGGGTCAGGCTTCCTGTCCTGGTGACAAATGGGTCTTGGGCTTCCCCTCGAGGCTTTCCCACAGGGTTGAAACACGTGCCACCTTGGTGGGAGCCAATCTTTGGGGTGACATTCGAGGCAGTGCAGGGCCACCAGGTTCCTCTGGCATGGACAGAGACATCTGGGTGTATCGTGGATCACGTGGCTTGACCCCTGGAATTCTGCTGGACATTCCTGTGGCAAGCGCATCCTCTTGATATGGGACAGGAAGGTCAGGAATGCTTCCACGACTAAGCCGGGAAAGGACGCCTGATCCTAAGATGAGCAGGGGGACACGGGATTCCTCTTGAGTTTTGGCGGGTGCCTCAGTGTTCCTCTCCCATGGAGACCTGTATGTCAGGATATTCTTGAGTCGCTGCAAGCGTGTGAAGAAACCCGTCGAGGTTCATGAGGGATGGGGTGACTTCCCGCAACGTGCTGCAGAAGAAAAAGGCCTCATCTCGCCTGGAGGGGAGATCTTCCTGGTTTTTCTCGAGTTCTGGCAGGTCCTTCTCAATTTACGATGGGGACCCCATGACCCATTCCTGGGCTCTCCAGAAAGTCCAGGCTCCATGGGAGTTGCCAGGGGCCTCGGGATTCCTTGGCAGTCGGTTTCGGCTCCTAAGTCCTCGTCTGTCACCTGAGGATTCCTCTCCACTGCAGACGTGGACCGTGGGGTTCCTCTTGAGGCTCCCCAGGGGAGTCAGGTCTCTTCTTGAGTGGACACGTGCACCTCCGCTTTCCTCCTGAGGTGTAGCTGCTGGGTCAGTCTTTCCGTCCAGGTGATACAGGGGTCTGGGGCTTCCCCTCGAGGCTTTCCACAGGGGTGAAATATGTGCCAATGTGGTGGGAGTCAATCCTCGCGATGACAGTCGAGATGGTGCAGGGCCATCAGGTTCGGATGGCGTGGACAGAGACCTTTGGTGGTCTCGTGGTACAGGTGGCACGACCCCTGGTGTTCCTCTGGACACTCCTATGGAGAGCACCTCCTCTTGAGATGCAATGGGGCAGTCGGGAATCCATCCCTGAAGAAGCAGGGAAAGGAAGCCTGATTTCGTGTGGAGCAGGGGGACACGGGGTTCCTCTTGATTTTTGGGGTACCCTCGATGTTATTCTTGAGTGGAGACGTGCATGTCAGGCTATTCTTGAGTCACTGAAAGGGTGTTAAGGAAACTGTCGAGTTTCGTGAGGGATGGGGTGACTTCCCGTGAGGTGCCGCAAAGGACAAGCGCCTCATCTCTCTTGGAGTGGAGATCCTCCTGGTTTTTCTCTAGTTGCGGCAGGTTTTTCTGGAGTTACAACATGGACACCAAGGACCCACTCCTGAGGCCTCTGGAAAGGTCAGGGTCCAATCGAGTTGCCAGGGTCCTCTAGGGATACCTTGGCAGTCAGTTCCGGGTACTAAGTCCTCGTCTGGCACCTGAGGATTCTTCTCCACTGCAGACGTGGAGAGTTGGGTACCTCTGGAGGCTACCCAGGGCAGTCAGGTCTTGTCTTGACTGGAGACGTGCACCTCCACTTTCCTCCCGAGCTGTAGCTGCAGAGTCAAGCTTCTTGTCTATGTGACACAGGGGTCTGGGGCATGCCTTCGAGTCTTTCCACAGGGTTGAAACACGTGCCACCATGGTGTAAGCCAATCTTTGTGTGACGGTCGAGGCAGCTCAGGGCCACCAGGTTCGGATGGAGTCGACAGAGACATCTGGGTGTCTCGTGGAACACGAGACGTGACCTTCGGATTTCCTCTGGACACCCCGGTGGAGAGCGCCTCTTCATGATATGCAACAGGACTGGCTGGAATCCTTCCCTAACGAATCAGTGAAAGGATCCCTGGTCTCGAACGGAGCAGGGGGACATGGGGCTCCTCTTGAGTTGTGGTGGGAGCCTCGGTGTTCCTCTCAAGTGGAGACCTGAATGTCGGTATATTCTGGAGTCACTGCAAGGGTGTGAAGGAACCCGTCGAGGTTCATGAGGGATGGGGTGACTTCTCGTGAGGTGCCGCAGAGGACAAGGGTCTCATTTCGCCTGGAGGGGAAATCCTCCTGGTTTTTCTCGAGTTGCGGCTGGTTTCTCTCGACCTACTTCGGGGTCCACAAGGACCCGCCCCTGTGCCCTCCAGACAAACTAGGCTCCACGCGAGTTGCCAGGGGCCTCTGGGGATTTCTTGGCAGTCAGGGCCTGCTCCTAAGTCGTCCTCTGGAGCCTCAGTATTACCTCTACTGCTTACTTGGACCGTGGAGTTTCTCTCGAGGTTCCCCAATGGAGTCAGGTCTCATCTCCAGTGGCGACGTGCACGTTTGCTTTCCTCCCGGGCTGTAGCTGCAGGGTCAGGCTTCCCGTCGAGGTGACACAGTGGTCTGGGGCTTCTCCTCAAGGCTTTCCAACAGGGTTGAAACACGTGCCACCATGGTGGGAGCCAAACTTCGGGGTGACATTTGAGGCACTGCAGGGCAGTCAGGTTCCTCTGGAATAGACAGAGATACCTCGGGGTATCGTGGATCACGTGGCTCATCCCCTGGTGTTTCTCTGTACATTCCTGTTGCAAGCACTTCCTTTTGACATAGAACGGGACCGTTGGGAACCCTTCCAAGACGAAGCCAGGAAAGGAAACCTGATCTGGAGCTGAGCAGGGGGACACGGGTGTCCTCTTGAGTTGTGGCGGGACTCTCGGTGTTCCTCTGGCTTGGAGTCCTGTATGTTGGGATATTCTTGAGTTGCTGCAAGCCTGTGAGGGAACCCATCGAGGTCCATGAGTGATGGGGAGACTACCCACGAGGTGCTGCAGAGGAAAAATGCTTCATTTCGCCTGGAGGGGAGATTCTCCTGGTTTTTCTCGTGTTCCGCCAGGTTCCTCTCACCTTACGATGGGGACCACAAGACCCGCTCCTGGGCCCGCTGAAAAGGCGAGGCTCCACGCGAGTTGCCAGGGGCCTCTAGGGATTTCTTGACAGTCGATTCCAGCTCCTAAGTCCTCATCTGACACGTGAGGATTCCTCTCCACTTCAGACGTGGTCCGTTGGATTCCGTGGATGCTCCCCAGGGGAGTCAGGTCTCATCTTGAGTGGAGATGTGCACCCTCGCTTTTCTCCGGAGATGTAGCTGCAGGGTCAGGCTTTCCGTTGAGGTGACCCAGTGGTCTGTGGCTTCCCCTCGAGGCTTTCTCACAGGTTAGAAACACATGCCAATGTGGTGGGAGCCAATACTCGGGGTGACAGTTAAGGCACGCAGGGCCACCAGGTTCCAATGGAGTGGACAGTGACATCTTGTGGTCTCATATAACAGGTGGCGGGACCTCCAGAGTTCCTCTGGACAATCCCGTGGAGTGCACCTCCTCTTGAGATGTGACAGGATGGTCGGGAATCCATCTCTGAAGAAGCAGGGAAAGGAATCCTGATTTTGTGTGTAGCAGTGGGACACGAGGTTCCTCTTGATTTGTGGGGGGACCCTCGATGTTCCTCTTGAGTGGAGACATGTATGTCGGGCTATTCTTGAGTCACTGCAATGGTGTGAAGGAACCCGTCGAGGTTCATGAGGGATGGGGTAACTTCCCATGAGGCGTTGCTGTGGACAAGCTCCTCATCTCGCTTGGAGGGGATATCCTCCTGGTTCTCCTCGAGGTGTGGCAGGTTCCTCTCCGGTTACAAAGTGGACCCCAAGGACCCGCCCATGAGGCCTCTGGAAAGGCCAGGTGCCAAGTGAGTTGCCAGGGCCTTCTGGGGATTCCTTGGCAGTCGGTTCTGGCTCATAAGTCCTCGTCTGGCAACTGAGGATTCCTCTCCACTGCAGACGTGGACCGTGGGGTTCCTCTGGAGGCTCCACAGGTGAGTCAGGTCTCTTCTTGAGTGAAGACGTGCACCTCCGCTTTCCTCCCGAGCTGTAGNGGAGTTCCTCTGGATATTCCTGTGGAGAGCACCTCCTCTTGAAATGCGATGGGACGGTCGGGAACCCATCCCTGAACAAGCAGGGAAAGGAAGCCTGATTTCCTGCGGGGCAGGGGGACACAGGGGTACTCTTGAATTGTGGCAGGACACTCGGTGTTCCTCCCTCGTGGAGACTTGTATGTCGGGACATTCTCCAGTCCCTGCAAGTGTGTGAGGGAACCCATCGAGATTCATGATGGATGGGGTGACTTCCCGCAAGGTGCTGCAGAGGATAAAGGACTCATCTCGCCTGGAGGGGAGATCCTCTTGGTTTTTCTCGAGCTAGGGCAGGTTCCTCTCAACTTATGACGGGGACCCAGGGAGCCGCCCCTCTGTCCTTCAGAAAGGCCAGGTTCCATGCGAGTTGCCAGGGGCCTCTGGGGATTTCTTGGCAGTCGGGGCCTGCTCCTAAGTCCTCTGGAGCCTGCGGATTCCCTCCACTGCTTACTTGGAACATGGGTTTTCTCTGGAGGCTCACCAATGGAGTCAGGTCTCATCTCCAGTGGAAACCTGAACGTTGGCTTTCCTCCCGAGCTGTAGCCGCAAGGTCAGTCTTCCCGTCGAGGTGACACAGGGGTCTGGGGCTGCCCCTCGAGGCTTTCCCACAGGGTTGAAACACGTGCCACCATCGTGGGAGCCAATCATCGGGGTGACAGTCGAGATGGCACAGGGCCATCAGGTTCAGGTGGAGTGGACAGAGACCTCTGGGGGTCTCATGGATCACATGGCACGACCCCCGGAGTTCCTCTGGACATTCCTGTGGCAAGCGCCTCCTCTTGACATGCGACGGGACCATCGGGAACCATTCTCCGACGAAGCCGGGAAAGGAAGCCTGATCTCGAGCTGAGCAGGGGAAACGGGGGTCCTCTTGAGTTGTAGCATGACCCTAGGGGTTCCTCTTGCATGGATACCTGTAGGTCGGGATATTCTTCAGTCATTGTAAGTGTGTGAAGGAACCCGCCGAGGTTCATGAGGGATGCGGTGACTTCCCGCAAGGTGCTGCAGATGATAAAGGCCTCATCTCACCTGGAGGGGAGATCATCCTGGCTTTTCTCCTTTTGTGGCAGGTTTCTCTCAACTTATGACGGGGACCCCATTGACCCTCCCCTGTGCCCTCCATAAAGGCCAGGCTCCACACGATTTACCAGGGGCCTCTGGGGATTTCTTGCCAGTCAGGTCCTGCACCTAAATCCTCATCTAGAGCCTGAGGATTCCCTCAACTGTTTACTTGGACCGTGGCGTTTCTCTGCAGGCTCCCCAATGGAGTCAGGTCTCGTCTCCAGTGGAGATTTGCACCTGTGCTTTCCTCCCGATCTGTAGCTGCAGGGTCAGGCTTCCTGTCCTGGTGACAAATGGGTCTTGGGCTTCCCCTCGAGGCTTTCCCACAGGGTTGAAACACGTGCCACCTTGGTGGGAGCCAATCTTTGGGGTGACATTCGAGGCAGTGCAGGGCCACCAGGTTCCTCTGGCATGGACAGAGACATCTGGGTGTATCGTGGATCACGTGGCTTGACCCCTGGAATTCTGCTGGACATTCCTGTGGCAAGCGCATCCTCTTGATATGGGACAGGAAGGTCAGGAATGCTTCCACGACTAAGCCGGGAAAGGACGCCTGATCCTAAGATGAGCAGGGGGACACGGGATTCCTCTTGAGTTTTGGCGGGTGCCTCAGTGTTCCTCTCCCATGGAGACCTGTATGTCAGGATATTCTTGAGTCGCTGCAAGCGTGTGAAGAAACCCGTCGAGGTTCATGAGGGATGGGGTGACTTCCCGCAACGTGCTGCAGAAGAAAAAGGCCTCATCTCGCCTGGAGGGGAGATCTTCCTGGTTTTTCTCGAGTTCTGGCAGGTCCTTCTCAATTTACGATGGGGACCCCATGACCCATTCCTGGGCTCTCCAGAAAGTCCAGGCTCCATGGGAGTTGCCAGGGGCCTCGGGATTCCTTGGCAGTCGGTTTCGGCTCCTAAGTCCTCGTCTGTCACCTGAGGATTCCTCTCCACTGCAGACGTGGACCGTGGGGTTCCTCTTGAGGCTCCCCAGGGGAGTCAGGTCTCTTCTTGAGTGGACACGTGCACCTCCGCTTTCCTCCTGAGGTGTAGCTGCTGGGTCAGTCTTTCCGTCCAGGTGATACAGGGGTCTGGGGCTTCCCCTCGAGGCTTTCCACAGGGGTGAAATATGTGCCAATGTGGTGGGAGTCAATCCTCGCGATGACAGTCGAGATGGTGCAGGGCCATCAGGTTCGGATGGCGTGGACAGAGACCTTTGGTGGTCTCGTGGTACAGGTGGCACGACCCCTGGTGTTCCTCTGGACACTCCTATGGAGAGCACCTCCTCTTGAGATGCAATGGGGCAGTCGGGAATCCATCCCTGAAGAAGCAGGGAAAGGAAGCCTGATTTCGTGTGGAGCAGGGGGACACGGGGTTCCTCTTGATTTTTGGGGTACCCTCGATGTTATTCTTGAGTGGAGACGTGCATGTCAGGCTATTCTTGAGTCACTGAAAGGGTGTTAAGGAAACTGTCGAGTTTCGTGAGGGATGGGGTGACTTCCCGTGAGGTGCCGCAAAGGACAAGCGCCTCATCTCTCTTGGAGTGGAGATCCTCCTGGTTTTTCTCTAGTTGCGGCAGGTTTTTCTGGAGTTACAACATGGACACCAAGGACCCACTCCTGAGGCCTCTGGAAAGGTCAGGGTCCAATCGAGTTGCCAGGGTCCTCTAGGGATACCTTGGCAGTCAGTTCCGGGTACTAAGTCCTCGTCTGGCACCTGAGGATTCTTCTCCACTGCAGACGTGGAGAGTTGGGTACCTCTGGAGGCTACCCAGGGCAGTCAGGTCTTGTCTTGACTGGAGACGTGCACCTCCACTTTCCTCCCGAGCTGTAGCTGCAGAGTCAAGCTTCTTGTCTATGTGACACAGGGGTCTGGGGCATGCCTTCGAGTCTTTCCACAGGGTTGAAACACGTGCCACCATGGTGTAAGCCAATCTTTGTGTGACGGTCGAGGCAGCTCAGGGCCACCAGGTTCGGATGGAGTCGACAGAGACATCTGGGTGTCTCGTGGAACACGAGACGTGACCTTCGGATTTCCTCTGGACACCCCGGTGGAGAGCGCCTCTTCATGATATGCAACAGGACTGGCTGGAATCCTTCCCTAACGAATCAGTGAAAGGATCCCTGGTCTCGAACGGAGCAGGGGGACATGGGGCTCCTCTTGAGTTGTGGTGGGAGCCTCGGTGTTCCTCTCAAGTGGAGACCTGAATGTCGGTATATTCTGGAGTCACTGCAAGGGTGTGAAGGAACCCGTCGAGGTTCATGAGGGATGGGGTGACTTCTCGTGAGGTGCCGCAGAGGACAAGGGTCTCATTTCGCCTGGAGGGGAAATCCTCCTGGTTTTTCTCGAGTTGCGGCTGGTTTCTCTCGACCTACTTCGGGGTCCACAAGGACCCGCCCCTGTGCCCTCCAGACAAACTAGGCTCCACGCGAGTTGCCAGGGGCCTCTGGGGATTTCTTGGCAGTCAGGGCCTGCTCCTAAGTCGTCCTCTGGAGCCTCAGTATTACCTCTACTGCTTACTTGGACCGTGGAGTTTCTCTCGAGGTTCCCCAATGGAGTCAGGTCTCATCTCCAGTGGCGACGTGCACGTTTGCTTTCCTCCCGGGCTGTAGCTGCAGGGTCAGGCTTCCCGTCGAGGTGACACAGTGGTCTGGGGCTTCTCCTCAAGGCTTTCCAACAGGGTTGAAACACGTGCCACCATGGTGGGAGCCAAACTTCGGGGTGACATTTGAGGCACTGCAGGGCAGTCAGGTTCCTCTGGAATAGACAGAGATACCTCGGGGTATCGTGGATCACGTGGCTCATCCCCTGGTGTTTCTCTGTACATTCCTGTTGCAAGCACTTCCTTTTGACATAGAACGGGACCGTTGGGAACCCTTCCAAGACGAAGCCAGGAAAGGAAACCTGATCTGGAGCTGAGCAGGGGGACACGGGTGTCCTCTTGAGTTGTGGCGGGACTCTCGGTGTTCCTCTGGCTTGGAGTCCTGTATGTTGGGATATTCTTGAGTTGCTGCAAGCCTGTGAGGGAACCCATCGAGGTCCATGAGTGATGGGGAGACTACCCACGAGGTGCTGCAGAGGAAAAATGCTTCATTTCGCCTGGAGGGGAGATTCTCCTGGTTTTTCTCGTGTTCCGCCAGGTTCCTCTCACCTTACGATGGGGACCACAAGACCCGCTCCTGGGCCCGCTGAAAAGGCGAGGCTCCACGCGAGTTGCCAGGGGCCTCTAGGGATTTCTTGACAGTCGATTCCAGCTCCTAAGTCCTCATCTGACACGTGAGGATTCCTCTCCACTTCAGACGTGGTCCGTTGGATTCCGTGGATGCTCCCCAGGGGAGTCAGGTCTCATCTTGAGTGGAGATGTGCACCCTCGCTTTTCTCCGGAGATGTAGCTGCAGGGTCAGGCTTTCCGTTGAGGTGACCCAGTGGTCTGTGGCTTCCCCTCGAGGCTTTCTCACAGGTTAGAAACACATGCCAATGTGGTGGGAGCCAATACTCGGGGTGACAGTTAAGGCACGCAGGGCCACCAGGTTCCAATGGAGTGGACAGTGACATCTTGTGGTCTCATATAACAGGTGGCGGGACCTCCAGAGTTCCTCTGGACAATCCCGTGGAGTGCACCTCCTCTTGAGATGTGACAGGATGGTCGGGAATCCATCTCTGAAGAAGCAGGGAAAGGAATCCTGATTTTGTGTGTAGCAGTGGGACACGAGGTTCCTCTTGATTTGTGGGGGGACCCTCGATGTTCCTCTTGAGTGGAGACATGTATGTCGGGCTATTCTTGAGTCACTGCAATGGTGTGAAGGAACCCGTCGAGGTTCATGAGGGATGGGGTAACTTCCCATGAGGCGTTGCTGTGGACAAGCTCCTCATCTCGCTTGGAGGGGATATCCTCCTGGTTCTCCTCGAGGTGTGGCAGGTTCCTCTCCGGTTACAAAGTGGACCCCAAGGACCCGCCCATGAGGCCTCTGGAAAGGCCAGGTGCCAAGTGAGTTGCCAGGGCCTTCTGGGGATTCCTTGGCAGTCGGTTCTGGCTCATAAGTCCTCGTCTGGCAACTGAGGATTCCTCTCCACTGCAGACGTGGACCGTGGGGTTCCTCTGGAGGCTCCACAGGTGAGTCAGGTCTCTTCTTGAGTGAAGACGTGCACCTCCGCTTTCCTCCCGAGCTGTAGCTGCAGGGTCAAGCTTCCCGTCGAGGTGACATAGGGTTCTATGAGCTTCCCCTCTAGGTTTTCCCACAGGGTTGAAACACGTGCCCCCACGGTGGCAGCCAATCTTTGGTGTGACTGTCGAGGCGACTCAGGGCCACCAGGTTCCGACGGAGTGGACAAAGACATCTGTGTGTTTCGTGGAATATGTGGCACGACCCCTGGTGTTCCTCTGTACAATCCTGTGGAGAGCGCTTCTTTTTGATATGCTACAGGACTGCCAGGAATCCTTCCCTACGAATCAGTGAAAGGAAACCTGGTCTCGAACGGAGCAGGGGGACACAGGGCTCCTCTTGAGTTGTGGTGGGAACCTCGGTGATTTTCTTGAATGGAGACGTGAATGTCGGGATATTCTGGAGTCACTGCAAGGGTGTGAAGGAACCCTTCGAGTTTCATGAGGGATGGGGTGACTTCCCTTGAGGTGTTGCAGAGGACAAGGGCCTCATTTCGCCTGGAGGGGAGATCTTTCTGGTTTTTCTCGAGTTGCAGCAGGTTTCTTTCGACTTAAGACGTGGACCACAGGGACCGCCCACCCCCTGGTGCCCTCCAGAAAGGCCAGGCTCCACTTGAGTTGCCAGGGGCCGCTGGGGATTTTTTGGCAGTCGAGGCCTGCTCCTAAGTCCTCGTCTGGAGCCTGAGGATTTCCTCCACTGCTTACTTGGACCGTGGGGTTTCTCTGGAGGCNCCGCCCACCCCCTGGTGCCCTCCAGAAAGGCCAGGCTCCACTTGAGTTGCCAGGGGCCGCTGGGGATTTTTTGGCAGTCGAGGCCTGCTCCTAAGTCCTCGTCTGGAGCCTGAGGATTTCCTCCACTGCTTACTTGGACCGTGGGGTTTCTCTGGAGGCTCCCCAATGGATTCAGGTCTCTTCTTGAGTGGAGATGTGCACCTCCACTTACCTCCCGAGCTGTAGCTGCAGGATCAGGCATCCCATCGAGGTGACACGGGGATCTGGGGCTTCCCCTCGAGGCTTTCCCACAGAGTTGAAACTCGTGCCAACGTGTTGGAAGCCAATTCTCGGGGTGACAGTGGAGGCGTCGAAGGGCCACCCGGGTCCGATGGAGTGGACAGAGACATCTGGTGGTCTCGTGAAACACGTGGTGCAACCCCCGGAGTTCCTCTGGACACTCCTGTGGAGCGCACCTGCTTTTGAGTTGCGATTGTACTGTCGGGAATCCATCCCTGAGAAGCATGGAAAGAAAGCCAGATTTCATGCAGAGCCGGGGTACATGGGGTTTCTCTTGAGTTGTGGGGGGACCCTCGGTATTTCTCTTGAGTGGAGATGTGTATGTCGGGCCATTCTTGAGTCACTGCATGGGTGTGAAGGAACCTGTTGTGGTTCATGAGGGATGGGGTGACTTCCCATGAGGTGCCGCAGAGGACAAGGGCCTCATCTCGCTTGAGGGGAGATCTTCCTGGTTTTTCTCGAGTTGCATCAGGTTCCTCTGGAGTTACGACGGGGACCCCGGGGACCCACCCCGGAGGCCTCTGGAAAGGCCAGGCTCCAAGCGAGTTGCCAGGGGCCTCTGGGGATTCCTTGGCAGTCGGTATTGGCTCCTAAGTCCTCGTCTGACAACTGAGGATTCCTCTCCACTGCAGACTTGGACCGTGGGGTTCCTCTGGAGTCTCCCCAGGGAGTCAGGTCTCGTCTTGAGTGGAGACGTGCACCTCCAATTTCCTCCCAAGCTGTAGCTGCAAGGTCAGGCTTCCCATCGAGGTGACACAGGGGTCTGGGGCTTCCCCTTGAGGCTTTCACACAGGGTTGAAATACGTGCCAACATGGTAGGATTCAATCCTCGGGGTGTGAGACGAGGCAGCACAGGACCACCAGGTTCTGATGGAGTGGACAGAAACATCTGGTGGGCTCGTGGAACAGAGGGCATGACCCCGGAGTTTCTCTGGACACTCCTTTGGACAGCACCTCCTTTTGAGATGCGGTGGGACTGTCGGGAATCCGTCCCTGAAGAAGCAGGGAAAGGAAGACTGATTTCGTGTCGAGCAGGGGAACACGGTGTTCCTCTTGAGTTGTGGAGGAACCTCGATGTTCCTCTTGAGTGGATTCTTGAATGTTGGGCTATTGTTGAGTCACTGAAAGGATGTGAAAGAACCCGTCGAAGTTCATGAGGGATGAAGTGACTCCCCGTGAGGTGCCACAGAGGACAAAGGCCTCATCTTGCTTGGAAGGGAGATCCTCCTGGTTTTTCTTGAGTTGCATCAGGTTCCTCTCGATTTACAATGTGGAACCCAGGGACCGGCCCCTGAGGCCCACGGATATGCCAGGCTCCAAGCAAGTTGCCAGGGGCCTCTGGGGATTCCTTGGCAGTCGGTTCCGGCTCCTAACTCCTCGTCTGGCCCCTGAGGATTCCTCTCCACTGCAGACGTGGACCGTGGTGTTGCTCTGCAGGCTCGACAAGGGAGTCAGCTCTCTTCTTGAGTTTAGATGTGCACCTCCGCTTTTCTCCCGAGCTGTAGCTGCAGGGTCAGGTTTCCCATCGAGGTGACAAAGGGGTCTATGGACACTCTGTGGAGAGCGCCTCCTTTTGATATGCCACAGGACTGATGGGAATCCTTCCCTGACGATTCAATGTAAGGAACCCTGGTCTCCAACGGAGCAGGGGAACACGGGGTTCCTCTTGAGTTGTGGTGGGAACCTCGGTGTTCCTCTCGAGTGGAGACCTGAATGTCGGGATATTCTGGNGATCATGCCATCGTGTTTATCTGGGTCATGAAGATCTTTTTTGTAGAGTTCTTCTGTGTATTCTTTCCACCTCTTCTTAATATCTTCTGCTTCTGTTAGATTCATACCATTTCTGTCCTTTATTGAGCCCATCTTTGCATGAAATATTCCCTTGGTTGAAAAAGCAGAACCTCTAAGAAAATCTCAAAGAACCTGTGAGAAAATCTCTAATTTTCTTGAAGAGATCTCTAATTTTTCCCATTCTATTGTTTTCCTCTGTTTCTTGCACTAATCACTGTGGAATGCATTCTTATCTCTCCTTGCTCTTCTTTGGAACTCCACATTCAAATGGGTATATCTTTCCTTTTCTCCTTTGCCTTTAGCTTCTCTTCTTTTCACAGCTATTTGTAAGGCCTCTTCAGACAGCCATTTTGCCTTTTTGTCTTCATACCTGGATGGTCTTGATACCTGTCTCCTGTATGATGTCATGAACCTCTGTCCATCATTCATGAAGTACTCTATCAGGTCTAGTCCCTTAAATCTATGTCTCACTTCCACTGTAAGTGGAAAGGATTTCACTTAGGTCATACCTGAATGATCTAGTGGTTTTCCCTACTTTCTTCAATTTAAATATGAATTTAGCAATAAGGAGTTTACGATCTGAGCCATAGGCAGCTCCCAGTCTTGTTTTTGCTGCTTGTATAGAGCTTCTCCATCTTTGGATGCAAAGAATATAATCAGTCTAATTTCAATGTTGGCCATCTGGTGATGTCTATGTATAGAGTCTTTCTTGTGTAGTTAGAATTTGTTTGAAGTGAAGTGAAGTTGCTCAGTCATGTCTGACTCTTTAGCCTACCAGGCTCCTCAGTCCATGGGATTTTCCAGGCAAGAGTACTGGAGTCGGGTGCCATTTCCTTCTCCAGGGGATTTTCCCAACTCAGGGATTGAACCCGGGTCTCCCCACATTGTAGACAGACGCTTTACCATCTGAGCCACCAGGAATTTGTTTGCATCCCTTAAATCTGAGCCACCAGGAATTTGTTTATCTCTTTTAATCTATCTTTAACATATTTAATTTATTATTCATTCTACTTTTTGTAAATTTTTTTATTGATATTCTTAGCTTTCCAGCCTCTGTTCAACTCATTGATTATCAAAAAGATTCCTCCTTTGATATAACTAATGTATTCATAAGCTATCAAAATCACATTTTGGTTATAATGTAAGTTCAATTTGAATGATATGTTTCTATTTGTTTCTATTTTGCAAGCCTTTTATATTTCTAGTGATCCTGATTTCTCTGTTATGCAACTATAATTTAAAGGTGAAAATTTTCACACCCATTCTTATGTTCAGCTGAAAACAATATTTTCCACTAGGTTAATAAGTACAATCATGTTTTCCCATTCAGATTTCTCTTAGACCTCTGGATTGGAGGCGTGGGGGGAACTGACAATATTTCAGGTTATCAGAAAGAAACAGGCAACAAGAAGAAAACTGAATCACAGAAATATAGCAGCTATTCCTTTTTGAACTTTACAGAGTAATGGGGTTTATATAAACATAAGCTAAATGGACTACTTTATATCCTTCTGAGGCTTTCTATAAGCCACACTCATAAGAGTCATANGACAACAAGAAGAAAACTGAATCACAGAAATATAGCAGCTATTCCTTTTTGAACTTTACAGAGTAATGGGGTTTATATAAACATAAGCTAAATGGACTACTTTATATCCTTCTGAGGCTTTCTATAAGCCACACTCATAAGAGTCATACTTCAGTAGCAGTAGCACAACATAACTTCTACCAAGTACTTAGTCAGTTTTCATAGAAAAAGGCAGTATTTAAATGCATCCTTAAGAGAGTAAGCCAGAACATTTATTTTCTGGAAGAAATAAATTTAGAGTGATAAATGATACAGGGGTATTTTTATTAAGTCATCTTAATTTCATAGCAGATCTATAAACTCTGTGACCAGAATCCCCAACTTAAAAATAAAACATCTGTTAATTGTTTCTGTATGAAATTGCTATCCTTATGTGAGGACTGTTGTGGTGTATTCAATTCCCAATGTGCCTTAATACCAAAACTGGAAGTAATTAGGAACATGTTGGCAGACTTAGCTATGAAACATGTTAATTTGGGAGAGATATGTTTTTTGTTGCTGTTTTTTTCTCCTGCACATTTGTTTTTGTAGATTTCTTATTGATTTGTCTATGATTTTATGTCAACTGACTACTTGTAAAATTGCAGTATGTATAAACTCTGATTTTACAAAATGTTGAAAGTTATTTTCTTTATTATTGAATTTTGTGCTTCAACGTATATCAGTATTTTAAGATGTCAGTGTAAAGCAGTGTGCTTCAACTCAATAGTCCCTTGTTTTCTCATTCTTCTTTTTTAAACTTTATTGAAGAATAATTGACAAGTATAATTGTATATGTTTAAAGTGTACAGTGTGATGATTTGATATACACAGTGTAATATGAGATCAAGATAATTATACAACTGTCAACTCATGTAGTAGACATAGATAATTCGTTTGTGTGTGGTAAGATCTACTTTCAGCAATTTTCAGCTTCACAAAACTGTTTTATTAACTAGAGTCACATTAGATCCTCAGAACTTATACTTCTTACAGCTAAAATTTGTACCCTTTGACTTACATCACCCTGTTTTCCCTTTCTCTAGCCCTTGAATGAAGTGAAGTGATATTCGTTCAGTGATGTCCGACTCTTTGCTACCCACAGACTATACAGTCCATGGAATTCTCCAGGCCAGAATACTGGAGTGGGTAGCCTTTTCCTTCTCCAGGGGAATCTTCTCAACCCAGGGATTGAACCCATGTCTTCCGCATCACCACTGTTTTATTCTGTTTCTATTTTTCTGTTTTTTTTTTTTTTTTTTACAATGTATTCATGCTTTATAATTCACTAGGTGTTTATTCCATTTGGAACTTTTAAAATTCTTTGAAAAATATCTGTGTGAAGCAGAGCCCTAAAGAGGAAGAGCTAACAATTTGGGGAATCTGTTTATATGAAATTAGCCCTTCTTTTTTTAGATTCCACATGCAAATGATAAAACCACATAGTATTTGTCTTCCTTAATCTTCTGAAATTAGTCTGGATTATAGTATTATACAATACTCTAGATGTTTTAAATTGCTTAATACTATTTGTTTTCATTATCACTCTAAAAGGATATGTATTAAAGACAATTGAATTTCCTTAATTCTGAATGAATATGTGCTACCAAAGATGTACCACATAGATATTGCTAACATATCTACGTATAGAACTGTATTGTGAATTTTCAACATGAATTCCAAATATCTTATATTATTAGAGATTATAATACATGACTATCTGTACATTTAGTAAAGCAAATATAAAATATGGAAAATATGTAATATTGTTGAGAAATAGACCTGATTTCTATCTCATATTCTCCACTAGATGGTAAATTTAACAGTACTAAAAATTACACACATTAAGGAATTTGAGATTATTTTTATATGTGCTGTTGTGCATGAGTGCTCAGTTGTGTCTGACTCTTTGCACCCCCATGGACTGTAACTTGCAAGGCTCCTCTGCCCATGAATTTTCCAGGCAAGAATACTGAAGTGGGTTGCCATTTCCCTATCCTAGGGGATCTTCCTGACCCAGGGATTGAACCCACATCTTCTGCATTATCAGCCAGATTCTTCACCATTTTTATGTTAAGCAAAAAAAAAGTAATTATACTTGAAATATATATTTATGTTTTTAGTTTTCCTTAAATAATAAAGTATAAAAATTAAGTCATTTTGATGATCACAGTATTTTAACATATTTGATAAAGGCAGCGTATTGAGTCATAACCCACTAAAAATGAAGAAGCAGTAAATATGCAAATGCACATATTTTGTAGAAAGTATAAAGTATTATGTATAAAAATTTATTTTAAATATCTCATTAATTTTACATAGATTATAATAAGTAAATCATAACTGTATAGGCAAAAACATAAATACCTAAAAGGAGAGGTTTTAGAATATAGAATGAAAATATTAATTTGATAAATTGCTTCCTTATATTAAATAGTTAACAAATATATATTTTTTAAATAATGAATTTCCACAAGATAACTTCAGTCAGTTCAGTTCAGTGGCACAGTCATGTCAGACTCTTTGTGACCCCTTGGACTGCAGCACGCCAGGCTTCCCTGTCTATCACCAACTCCCTGAGTTTACTCAAACTCATGTCCACCGAATCAGTGATGCCATCCAGCCATCTCATCCTCTGTCGTCCCTTTCTCCTCCTGCCTATAATCTTTCCCAGCATCAGGATCTTTTCCAATGAGTCAGTTCTTCGCATCAGGTGTCCAAAGTGTTGGAGTTTCAGCTTCAGCATCAGTCCTTCCAATGATTATTCAGAACTCTTTTCCTTTAGAATGGACTGATTGGATCTCCTTGCAGTCCAAGGGACTCTCAAGAGTCTCCAACACCGCAGTTCAAAAGCATCAATTTTTCGGTGCTCAGCTTTCTGTGTACTCCAACTCTCACATCCATACATGACTACTGGAAAAACCATAGCTTTCACTAGACAGACCTTTACTTGCAAAGTAATGTCTATGCTTTTTAATATGTTGTCAAGCTTGGTCATAGTTTTTCTTCCAAAGAGCAATTGTCTTTTCATTTTATGGCTGCAGTCACCATCTATCGTGATTTTGAAGCCCCCCAAAATAAAATATGTCACTGTTTCCATTGTTTCCCTATCTATTTTCCATGAAGTGATGGGACCAGATGCAAGATAACTTAACATTTTAATTGCAAATTATAATGTATTGATCGTTCATGAACACAGCCTGGTTACTGAGGAATGCTAAAACATCAACGTGTTCTCAAAGCATGTTTTGGTTCATTTCAGCAACTGGCTTTAATGTTAAATATTCTAAATAATTTAAGACAATGCTCATAAAATTGCCTACCATGTTCGTGATAAATTTTAGTTTCAGAGCATTAAAAGACTTGCTTTAATGACCAAAACTGATTCTCTGACACTATATTATATCAGTTTTCAAAAATGTCAGATTTTCTGATTTCCTTTTCTACATATACATGTCATCTAATCAGTTCATTCAGTCAACCTAAATTTATAAAAGATAACATTAATAAAGTATTATTCGTAAGAATATACTGTGTATACTGCCGAGATGAATGAAGCCTGAACAACTTTTTTTTACAAGGTCCCAGTTTTGTATCCCAAAATTCCATTCATATAAATTTACGAAATAATTCATTCAATTAATTCAATTTAGACATTTTTATAACAAGAGTTTTACTCATTAAGACAAAAATAAAATCTCTTTTAAATCTGTTAAATCTATTTAACCATTTGAAATTGGTTCTTCGTTATTGCTTTAATATACTAAAACATTTTCAACAAAGTTTATAAATTTATTGTTATTGACTTACAAAGATACCTTCAGGAATATGTTTAATCCTGCATTCATTCACTTGAAATGATATGTATGTAATTAAACACTCAAATTAGTAAGTCCAAATGGTTATAGCATTGTTATATTCAGTTTTCCAGTTCACCAATATGATCAAGGTGAAAGAAGGAGCATATTCCAGAAATATCATAAGTAAAGGTCTAAAATCTGTTTAAAACTTTACACCAGATAAGAGGATAGGATTTTGTTGCTGTTTTTGTGTCTCAAAGAAAACATCTCAAGCTGTCAGATGTGTGAAATGCCAGCGTAGTCAATGAATTACGAATAGAGGCTAAACTATGCAAAAATAAAATATTTTAGTTAATTTAATGTTTATGTCCATACTGCCAAAGTCAATGATATGTCATTCTTTGATTTTGGCTTCCCTAGTAGCTCAGCTGATAAAGAATCTGCCTGCAATACAGGAGACCCTAGATAATCCCTGGTCTGGAATATCCCCTGGAAAAGGGATAGGCTACCCACTCCAGTATTCTTGGGCTTCCCTGCTCGCTCAGTAGCTAAAGAATCTACCTGCAATGTGGGAGACCTGGGTTGAGAAGGTCCCCTGAAAAAGGGCATGGCAATGTATTCTTGCCTGGAGAATCCCCATGGACAGAGGGGACTGGTGGGCTGCAATCTATGGGGTCCTAAAGAGTCAAACACAACTGAGCAACTAACCACAGTTATAAATTTAGTAGCATTTTTAATCATTGGAAGAAAAAAGTGCTCTGGAATGCTTTCATTCCATTTGGCTTGTTTCTGAACAACACAGGAAACAAATGTACTCCTGTCCTTTAAGACTCATTGTGTGCTTTTTTCTTACCATATTGAATGAGCATTTAGGATTGATCTAAACATGCTAAACTTAATTATGTTTACACTCAATAATTCTGAATACAGTTGGAAGGGGTTTTTTAAAGCTTAAGGCAAATTCACTATGTTATCTGTTTAGTAAAATCAAGTCTCCAAAATAAGGAAAGCAGTTGTGTTTCAAAACATAGTCAACATGATGAAATTCTTGTTTTTTTTTTCACATATCCAAAGAACTATTTCACATGAATGCAGTGATTCAAAAATTTGGCTGGTAAACAAACAGTTTGATAAAAATTAATTGTGCCAAAAAAATTTACAAAGGACATGCCTCTCCAGAAGAAAATCCACTTTATTTTAAAAAATAAATACTATGCTGTTTTTATATATTAATTATAATCACTCATTTGGTGAGGTTTCAATATTTATTTTTAAAGAAATGATAAGCAAAAAGCATTGCATATATTAAAAAATCATTGTATATATATTATAGGTATTTCAAATTGAATTAAAATCTAGATATTTCTTATGGACTTTTCTCTAAAACTACCCCAAAATGATTGCATTTAACATTTCAGAATCATTTTTAGGAAGATAGATAGCTAGCATTTTAAAGTCCATATTATATAACATATTCAAGGACTTATTCCCTGTGCTTGAATTCCTATGTGATCATGGAATGGATTCCAAACGGGTAAAATATTAAGGAATAAAAAAATTTTAATAGCATTTTTTAAGTGTATTCCTCTCCAGTATTCCTTGGGAAAAAAAATGCAAATAAAGTCTTCCTGCATTTGTTTGTTTTTTTCTTGTGGCTATGTATATGCACATTAGTAAAGGTCATGGAGTCATGGTTATATTCCTTAGAAAAAATAGGTAATAATAAAAACTGTAGATTTTAAAGTTAGACATATCTGAGATGAAATCTCAATCTACCTCTTATAGCTCTGTGATCTTAAACATAATAGCTGTGAGTCTCAGTTTACTCATTAGTGTAATTGGAATAATATAATGTTTATCAACAAATGACTGTATTCTTGTCAATACAGTTAATCCAAGGAATGCATCACTAAACAAGATAAGACCCCAATTTATGATGGCACAGCCAACTAGACAATCAACAAATAACACTAGAGCTGTATAGGCTGCAAAGAAAATGATAAAAATAAAAAACAGATGAGAAGAAGGAAAGATTTTTTAAATGTGGAGACAGAGATCTTCTTGAGGAAATGTCTTTTGTTTTGTTTTGTTTTACTTCACAATACTGTATTGGTTTTGCCATACATCAATATGAATCCGCCACAGGTGTACATAAGTTTCTACTCCTGAACCCCCCTCCCACCGCTCTCCCTATACCATCCCTCTGGGTTATCCCAGTGCACCAGCCCCAAGCATCCTGTATCCTGCATCAAACCTAGACTGGTGATTCATTTCTTATATGATATTATACATGTTTCAATGCCATTCTCCCAAATCATCCCACCCTCTCCCTCTCCCACAGAGTCAAAAAGTCTGTTCTGTACATCTGTGTCTCTTTTGCTGTCTCACATACAGGGTTATCGTTCCCATCTTTCTAGATTCCATATATATGTGTTAGTATACTGTATTGGTTTTTTTCTTTCTGGCTTACTTCACTTTGTAATCGGCTCCAGTTTCATCCACCTCATTAGAACTGATTCAAATGTATTCTTTTTAATGGCTGAGTAATACTCCATTGTGTATATGTACCACAGCTTTCTTATCCATTCATCTGCTGGAAATGTCTTTTGAACAGACTCCTAATGTTAAGAGGCCATATCCTGGGCAGAAGGAAAAGCAAGCAAAATCACATCAGAGGCTATAAAAAGTTGACTTAATAAGCCAGCTTTAGTCTCAGCAGATTCAAGGGTGTGGTAATTTGAAGCCTGATCCCCAAAACAACTCTGTGTTGGTTGTGACCACTAAGTTTGGGTCATTTGTTAGAGAAGTGATGGGAAGCTAATTCAGAGGGAAATGGTTAAAAAAAAAAATGAGTTCAAACTGATAGGCAGGGCATGAATCAACTTAGGTACTATGGGAGGATTATAGTGAAAGCAAGACTGCCAGAAGCTTCTCGGAGTACTCTAAGCATCAGATAGGAGTAAAACGGACTTGGGTACTGGAGGTGAAGTGCAGAAAGACTCATGTCTGGGCTTCATTTCACACCAGGTGTTGACAGAACTTGTGTGGAATGCATAAAGCTATCCAAAACCCGGAGCAACTGGATGATTGTACACCATTTACAAAAATTAGCTAAATCTACACAAGGATGGTAGGGGATGGTAGAAAGGGAAGCAAGAGTTCACATCTTGTTCATGTTTTATTATAAGCAGTGAGTTGTTTTAAATGTGAACTAGTGTGTAACAAAGAGATTCTTCTGAAGAAAATGATGAGGGACAATGAGAGTGATAGTCCCTCAGGTCCCCAACAAGACAGGAGAGTTACAAGATATCAAAAGACAAAAGAAGGCCTTCTCTACCTCCAGAGAAGCCACATATGTTCTCAATATACATACCAATTAAGCAACAAAACTGCCCTTTATTCTTTTTTATTTTATGACTAATATAAAAATTGATTTCATCTCCTTTCTCTATCTAGATTCTTTACAGATAAAATTACAGATGTATCACCTAGATATTAAATTCAAGCCAACAGCTGAACTAACATCTGAAGAAAATACTGGAAGACAGAAAAAGAAAAAAAACAACAACACAGAATACTAAGTTTATAACATGAAAGTACTAATAATGAATTTATAGGGCTAATGTAAGGATAAATGAAAACATAACAGAAAATATATAACCTCATAGCATAGAGAGGCAAATCAAGGCCCAGTTTGGGGCTTCAAAGTTCTACATGATAGCCAATTTTATCCTGAAGGCAACACAACTCAAGAATTCCTTTGATGTAATCTTTTCAGAGGAGAAATATAAACACGGCATAACCAAAAGGAATCCCTTAAAAATATTAACATTACTGAAAACAGTACCAAATACTGAGCTTATCCCAGTTATTAAAATAATATACCCTCTCTACAAATATGTGGATCTCTATTAATTATACTGTTTAATTCACTTTTTAAGATAAAACTATAGGCATTAATAAACAATAGTACACTTCATGAATCTAAGAAAGTCATTGTTTTTTAAAAGTTCGTCAGATAGTATACAGTATTTTAGAACAGTAGGAAAAAACTAAAATAATTTAAATGTCCACAAATCACCAACTGGTCTTAGTAAATACTAATAGGGTATATGAAGCAAAAGTGACAATGCAGGGAGTCAGGGAGAAGATACTGAATAACAAAATCATTTTTAAAAAATTGTGAATAAATTATTAAATATATCCTGGTGATCCACAGTGATTATTCCATAGATTTTATGAGCTGCAGACAGAAATATTAGCAATAATTTGGGGAAAGCGAAACATATTCTTTTATCATCTATATAAGTCAAATTAGAAGTATACCTTCTACAACATCCGTATTTGATAAGGCTGTTTTTTCTCTATTAGATATTGTAAACAGCCAAATAAATTTAGCAATGGCATTATTACAAATGAAAGACAATTAAAAGTGACACTCAAAATGTAATATAATGTAAGATTCTATTTATATGAAATTCTGGAAAAGGCAAAAATATGGGACAGAATACTTTAGAGGTTTCTATGGCCAGAAGCTGGGGGAGAGGTTGACAGTAAAGTTTCAGGAGGGAATTGTTAGGGATAATGGAAAATTTTCGTATATTGATTGCGTCAGTAGCTACATGATTGTATCCATTTGTCAAACACACAACAAATGCACATTCAAAAGGGTGAATTTTACTGTTGGAAATTTTAGTGTCAGTTAATCTGACAAAAAGGAAGGAAAAGAAAAAGCTTTTTTGGAATGTTGAAAAATCAAGACTTCGTTGTAGAATTCTGGGTTCTATGAGCTATTTCAAACCCACAGTATACAGTTGATTTTAACTTATCAAATCTTTATTCAGAAACCTAAAGTTTATATTAAAAAAAAATAATTCACTTATATTCAACCCTAAGGCAAAAACATATAAAAATTACGTAGAAGAACTTGTTTCAATGTTTTATTACCTTCGGTTTTGGGTTTATTGAGAGGAAAATGAAAAACAACAGCAACAACAAATTGGCTAAGCCAAGTTTTCAATATTACAAAAATATCAATAAAACTTTAATTTAAACAAAGAGCACATCTTAATATAAGAGCAAAATATGCAAGATTAACTTTGCTTCTTAGTGAATAGTACCATATGCATAAGATACAATTTTAAAAAAGAATATATGACTACATATATGAAGGGAAATGAACACTGGTTGCTCAAACGAGGGACTTTATAGATTGACGAAAGTTTGACTTGATTTTTAAAAGGCTAGAAGCTACTTTATTTTAGACAATCTGTCTGCTTTATTCAGTGTCTTTGCCACTCGTTGTCCACAAACAAGCAGGTTACACTAAATATATTTCCATGAACATCATCTCAGAATCTTTAAAGTTAAGTGCGAAATATACTTAAATTAAATGCAGCAAGAACTAAATGAAAATATTAACACATGTATATTCATAAATATATACGGTATATAAATTGATGGTATTGTTTATAATTGTATTATGAAAAAGACCAAGAGATAATGAATTATGAGCCATTGAATATTTAAATTAAGGCCTTATATTCTAGGTGTATGTGTCAATACAGTAAAATTATTATATCATTTCTATGAAATTTAAAATGCCTGTATTTTTGATATTTCAATTTATATATGGCCAATGAATGTGTAAATTCAACACAGGATACTTTAAAAAAGGAATTATTTTTCACAGTTGCATAATTTTTAAAATTGTTTTTCTAGAAAGAGGAAAGAAAAATAATTAAAGGTAATTAACATATAATACATTAGAGCTAGATAATATGTTTTATTAAATTTCAAGTTTTCCAATTGTCTGTTTCACAAGCAGTGCCTCGGGCAAAGTACCAAAATAAAAATATTTATAGAAAACACATAAAACAGAAACAGCTGCAGCTGTTGAAAAAGTAAGGTCCTTTAAGGGTAGTTCGGTCAATATACAAAATTATCAGCTTCTATAAGGCTGTTACAAAACACATACTACTACGCTAAAGAGAATACAGGTTATAGAGGATCCAGATCTATAACAAATAAACTCACTCTACAAATAAACGTATACATTCTTGACTAATAATGTCTCTTTCTGTTATATAACCTTTGGTGCATACAAAGTTGTTGACCCAAAATGTGTATTATTATTTATATTGATTATTGTACAGCATTCTTAATTTTAAAAATACACCTACAA